>JAUCMX010000261.1:0-11286 GCA_033459395.1 Hemibagrus guttatus | reverse complement strand
ACAGAAATGTCCTTTTAAATTCTCTTCAGCAGAAACCATTAATCAGAAGTTTAAAAAAGCCATGTGGCAAGTGGGAATAACTCTGGTTAGAGAAACGTATTAGAGCCCACAGAGTGTCTCAAACATCGACTTCCTATTGTTACTTCCGTTCATCTCACCTCTCACCATCTTACAGAGATAAAAGAAAACAGCAAACCACCATGTCTTTCTTTTTCACCAAGAGGTGTATCTACATAAGTAAAACACTCTCTAGTACACCCCAAATATTTCAGGTTTTCAACCACTAAAAGACCTATAGAATGATCATATTTGACTTCAGTGCAAGTTTTGAGAGTTGTCTGAGGTTGTGTTGTAGTCTTAGACTCGGACGTTAAATCCACAGGAGAATTCATACAATTTTTTGGCCACAACTTTCAGAATCTGATTGGATCTTGACACTTCTGGGTGACGTACTCACGAGTGTTTCAAATCACAATAAAGACTCCAGGAGAAGATCTGTGGTTGGTTATCTGCCATATCAGTTAAGCAAATTCTTCCTGTAAAAGTAAGTGGTTCTTGGCTGAATTTATTAACAAAATGAACCAGATCTTCTACAGAAGTGAGTGGTCTGGCTTGCAACATCATGTGTTGGGAAGATGGTAAGCTTTGGCAAGCAGATGAGTACACACTCTAGTAGAACTTTTTGTACTAATCAGGAAGTGAAACATTATCTATATATGAAAACAAAAACTGAAATATGCCTCAGCGTTAGGGAACATTATGGGTTTTAATGTTCCGGCATCAAAAATTCCTCACAATAGTTTTAGAGATCAAATTCAAACATCAGAAAGACTTTTAAGGATTAACACAAATTGAATTTATTATTAAAATAGGTCAAGAAAGAGAAATAAAATTATACAATTTATAAAGTCCCATTACCTAAAAATGGACGAAATGTTCTAATAAAACTAAATCACTAACTAAATTCACTAACTTCTAATTAAGTCTAAATGTTACACCTTTCCTTGAATTATCAAAATCAAATGTTCAGTAAATGTTTCTGCAAAACATTACGCTTTAAATTACGCTAAATTATATTAGAACGACCCCATAAACCAAATGAAACAAAATTAATAACTGTCCAGAAAAAGAATCAATCACATTTGATACATTGAAGTTAACTGATTCAGTTCAAGTATCAAATTACAGTTATAGTAATATATATATATATATATACACACAGTTATACATACAGTTAAATAATAAAATAATAATAATAATCTCGAAATAAGCAATACTACACTCTATATTGTGGAGGCATGTGAGAACAATCCCTTAGAGATTGAAGTTTAAAATGTTTTTTTTTTTTAAATCTCTGATTCAGTCCACTATGTGGGAATAGCTCACACCTTGAAAAGCAGTTTACCTCAATAGTCATGTGGACAAGGTGATCCGACCGTCCCAAGAGATGATAATTAGTAGTGGGAGCGGGGAAAAAAACTCTATACGAGATTTGTCTATCACGTTAGCAGTAATGTATTAGCATAGCGATCAGCATCCGTGAAGTAGCTTGCTAAGAAATCGGAATGTCTGCTAACATGTCACACAGCCTGTTCTATAACACAATCTCCAAAAACAGACAGTGAATGCTTAAACTTGGACAGACCTCTGTTTAAAACGTATTCATGAATATAACTCAAAAGTTAAAATGCTTTCAAACTGCATTTTACTAAAACGCTACTCTCAGATACATCACATCCTTCTATCTTTCCTACCTCTCTCTTTCCTGTGTTTCCTTGTTCCCGCCCCTCACTACCTTCATTAGCTAAAATACGCAATTGGGATTCACCCAACCCATGCAGTCAATCAACCAAATATAAACTATTCTATTGGATAGAAGTTTCTAGAACGTGAGAACACATTAACATTCCAAGTACATACATTCGTGTATATAAAGTTCCAAACATTGCTTGTGCAACACCAAATACACTCCATACAGGAACATTCAAATGAATATATTGAGTGTGCTACATATAGAACTTAAACCTATCAAAAGAGCAGAAATATTGCTATAAATGACCCTGTAACTGATTAATGTGGTCACACAATCTGTGTCGAGGTCTGGGTAGATATAAAAAGTCTAAAGACACTTTATTTACAGTTACAGGTATTTGTGATGTAAAATTATAATAAAAAAAAAACAAGATAAATCATGTCACATCTATGTCCTCCTTTCATTTGACTATAGTAACTAACAAAATTGAAGTTAAATACAAATAAAAATGTTTTAGAGAAAAAAGAATAAGAGTAAATTTACAGTAACTTTACAGTTTGCATAAGTATACACACCCCTTAAGTAATGCTGTAGTACAGCCTTTTTTATTTTAACCTTTTGGTGTTGTAAATGCAAACGGTGCACCTTTTACATGTACTACAGCATCTAGTCTGGTTAAGAGTCTACCAAAGTAGCACCTCTTGATTTGCCACTTTGGTTTAGTTTCTGATTAAAATTGTTCATACTCTGACCACTGCATTGTCTTGAACTTGCCCTGGGATTATGTATCTGTTTTGTTTGCTACCTTTTTAGTAAACATGGATCACCTGCACTTGTGTCTGTACCTGAATCACTTTATGGAAACCATGTGGGATTTTGGATAATCAATTAGTTCTCCACATTACTTTAAACAGTTTGCATAAATGTCTGCATCCTCATAGTCATTGTCCATGTCACTTCTTTGTTCCAAAGCATCAACATTAGTATAGTCATCATCCGCATCACTTCTTTCTTCATCAGCCTCGACATTAATGTAGTCATTATCCGAGTCCTCTGAATCATCCTTCTGGTAGAAAATGGTTTCTGCGTTTTCATAATCATCTTTGTCATCTGTCTCAATCTCTGCTGGGGGAGACTCATATGTCTTTTTAGCACCTACAAATTGATTGTGACAAAATACATACAAGTTTACAGATCATTTTTCTAGATAAAAACTCAAGTTCAAAAAGAATAATACAAGTAAGAAATAAAACTGTCTGTGTTCTGCTGTTAAACAAAAATAATCAACAATGTCGATTTTATCCTAAATGTTTTTAGTTTTCTCATGCCTTGGACATTTGGCAATGATTCATTTTTTCATGAATAAAAAAAATTAAATATACTTTTTTGTTCATTATGATTGATTCTGACACTGGAGACTTCTTCCAGAAATGCTAAAGAAACTTACACAAATACATACATTTATTTGGAAAAAAAAAATCAGCTGTCATAGAAAATCAGATTTTAGAATGTGTCATCACTGTGGAGTACAACATAATCATATTTATGTTTTTTTAATATAGTGAAACATTCATAAGTTTTGACAACTCACGCTGTGAATCATTCTTCTTGTCCCTCTGACATTTCCATCTTTTCTGTATCTTCATGAAGCAAACAATGAGTAGAACTAAGAAGAGAAGCAGTCCTGCTGTCACTCCAATACCAATGTAGGGAGCCAGAGATGCTAAAAGAAAAATCATCAGGTTTTTTACATACTGAACTGCAGAACACAAAAAACATATGTAGTTTATTTTAATATACCTTTCACAGTGACTAAAAGGGGTTCGGTGGTACTGGAGGTTAAGGTACGTGAAGACACGTTGACTTCATAAGTACAGCTGTAGTTTCCCTGATGATCAAAATCTGCTTCAGGAAAAAGGAAGACGGCTGAGTGGTTAACAGCTGACTGAGTTCTGGTGATGTTGGATCCACTGAACCCCAAGTGGAAGGAACCTCCTGGATACTGAGGATTAGTGGAGCAGATGATGGAGAAGCCATAGCCCCTGATCATTTCTGGTCCTTCAGGCCCATTGTGGGACCATCCATCAGCAGCACTGAAGGAGATATTGGGCTGCTGTAAGTTCACTATAAAACAACAGGCATGCTTTGTCAGGAATTTCAAATATAAATACATACAATACAATACAATAAACATTAATCTTACTGAAAATGAAAGAAATGTACAATAGTAGACTGCAATTAGAACTGTGAATACTGTCTGGTGTTGGTAGTAAATATACAGAAAATGTCACTTGCCCACAGTAATGGTAATGGAGTTGCTTCTGGATGATGTGGAGTTACTACTGTATGAGTAGTCACAGGTGTACTGACCCTGATGTGACTCATCTACAGTCAGAGTAAATGTTGTTGTATTCTCTGCAGTTTGTTTCTTTATTAATGTACCAGTTTTATACAAACTGAAGTCTACAGAGATGCATGTTGGACTGGGTGTGGTACATGTGAACTGAAGAACTTCTCCAGGTGAGACCACAGAGTTTGGGGAGATCCGAGTCAGTGTTGGACTCTGCACACCTTAAAGAAATGTTTCATAACATTGTAAATGTATTCACTTTAAATAGGGTATTGATTGAAATAAACAACAACAACTTACTTGAACACACAACACCAGCATCTGCATCATGTCTACAGTTCTCTACTCCAAATCCCCTGTGTAAACACTGATCTATGTAGCTCTCAGTTCCTTTACAGTGAACATCATCCAGCCAGGTTGGTTCTTTTCCCTAACCAAAGTGGAAATTACAAGGAGCGCTGATGGCTTTACCACATCCAAGCTGTTTACACACCACCTCTGCATCCCTTAAGTCCCAGTCATCATCACACACTGTTCCCCACTGGGCTCTGTGCTGGATCTCCACTCGACCACAACAGTTACTCGGACCATTCACCAGCCTGATCTCTCGGACTGAGTTAATATATGAAAAGACAGACGGGTTTTACTAATGACCTATTTTAGTTTTTACCAGTTGGCTTAAGTTAGAAAAATAAATAATCGAAACAAACTTAGCTGTTCAGTCTGGTAAATTACCAATTTAAATATCCTAACTAAATTCAATTCAGAGTCTCAGCTAAACAATCAAATATTTGCTAGATATCTGCATCACACACAATTTTTATTTATTTATCTATTTATTTATTTATTTTATTTATTTATTTTTACATTTTTCCACATTTTTTCCACACAATGATTGCAATAAGTACAAAATATTTAAGCCTGATAAGTGCAGGTCACCAAGACACAATAAAAGTGGCAAATTTATTTGGCTCAATGAAAATTATTTTGTAAAAACTTACATGTACAATGAGACATGTCTAGCCTAGACTAGCCTTCACTCCCCACGTACATCAGTGAGGCTTAAGCAACCATGACCCTGTCACTGGTTCACCGCTTTTGGTAGGTACTAAGCACAGCATACAGGGAACACCCCACAAGACCTGCTGTTTTTGTGGCCTATTTGGACAATTGGCCACAAATGGCTTTTATCAAAGTCACTCAGATCCTTATGCTTGCCTGTTTTTCCTGCTTCCTACATCACCTTTGAGAGCTAACTGTTCTGATATATCCCACCACTTGACTGGTGCCAGTGTAACGAGATAATAAATGTTATTCATTCCACATTTCTGTAGTTGGAATGTTTTAACTAATCAGTGTTTAACAACCCACAATACTGTTGGATTTCTACAAATTGTTGATTAATATTCAATAACAGCTTTCCAGTAATGTGGTTCTGCTAATGTTGTCATTTCTTTATCATCTTATCTTTAATGTGACAAATTACATTTTGGTGATGGAACCACTCTGTACAGCTGCTATAACAGATGTAGTAACATGATAACAGGAATCAACTTGAAAAGATGTTCCACATTAATAAATGTTATTATAAATAGATAAAATGTATTATGTGTTTAACAGTGAAAATGAAATGAATTAATTTCTAAAAAAGAAACTATATTCATTCATTGTCTACAACTTATTCGATCTATTCTCAGGTCACAGGGAGCGTGTGCCAGGTGTCTCAGGTGTCATGAGGCATCAGCGCAGGCTACACCCTGGACGGAGTGCCAACCCATCACAGGGCGCACACACACACACACACACTTCAACCTACAATGCATGTCTTTGGACCAGGAGAGGAAACTGGAGTACCTGGAGGAAACCCCCGAGGGAGACACAGGGAGAACATGCAAACTCCACACACACACGCGCACGGCGGAGGTGGGAATTTGAACCCCCAACCCTGGAGGTGTGAGGTAAACGTGCTAACCACCAAGCCACCGTGCCCCCCAAGAAACTAAACTAAAATTAAAAAAAATATATATATATATATCAGAAATAAATTACAAAGCAGGTCAGAGAAAAAAATTAAAAGAGAAACCTATCTGCTAACTCTTGTGAAACACAGACCTGTGTCTAAAAAGGTTCAGAAAGGTCTTGCATGTTCTCCTTTAATGTGATATAAACTTTAAAATGCCAAATTTATAATATAAGCCTGCTGTCATATTTGAACCATGTATTATGTTGTTATATGTTATATGTATTATATGTTTGTATAAGTGATTAAAAACTGAAAAAGTGTACAGAAGCAGCAGCAGAGATAAAATGTTTTATGTGATGTTTTTAATTCATAAAAAAATTACATGCTTCCAAATTGATTATGAAAATAATCTTATAACCACAGACCCCCTGGTGTTTTATTTCCTATATATTATTTGCAGTGGTTGACAAACATAAGAAAGAGTCAGGGCTCTATTTTAGCTTTAGTATATTGTAGTGTGGATTGGAGCTGATTCTCTGCTTTTCTGTACCTGAGCAAGTAACACCAGCATCTTCACCATGGTTGCAGTTGTGTTTTCCCAATCCTCTGTGAGAGCACTGTGTGATGCTGCTTTCACTTCCAGAACACCGAACATTATCCAGAAATATTGGATCACTTCCCTGACCAAAGTGGGCACTTTGATGAGCGGTGACAGCTTTACCACATCCATGTTGTCTACACACCACCTCTGCATCATTCAGGTCCCAGTCATCATCACACACTGTTCCCCACTGGCCATCATACAGTACCTCCACTCTACCAGAGCAGGAGTGATTGCCACCAATGAGTCGTATAACTTATAAGACAAACAGCAAAATGCATCTCAATGTTAATTAATGATAATGACTCTCATTACAATATTGCCAAACACTGTCCTAATAACAACAATGTCCTAATAATTTCTCAAATATGTCTTTTACATAATGAATAATGAAATGTCCATTATTTGCATTGGGTAACATAACCTGCATAATAACATTTAAATGCAATTTGTTACTACTTTTAACTCACCGCCTCCTGACACTCAAGGAGAAATACAAGGACATAAAAAATTTAAATCACTGAATGAATTCAATAAAATTGAAAAACAAATAAAAATTCAACAAAAACAGGGAATAACACGTGGCAGAAAAATAAATGGACAGTGAAAATGAAATGAATTAATTTCTAAAAAAAGAAACTAAATTCATTCATTGTCTACAACTTATTCGATCTATTCTCAGGTCACAGGGAGCCTGTGCCAGGTGTCATGAGGCATCAGCGCAGGCTACACCCTGGACGGAGTGCCAACCTGTCACGACCTGCCCGAACACCGGCCGCGAGAGGGAGCTCTCACCTGACTTTTGAGTTTACTTCCGGGTGCGGGCTGGCTTTAAAAACGCTGCGCACTTCCTGCATATCGCGAAATATCTTTTCTATGGGGAGTACCGAGCGTTTGATTATTGGATTGCTTTCTGTGTATGACTTGGACTGGTTATTGATTTCTCTTTTGGATTTCCTGTATGGATTACCTGTTGTTGCTGAATTGGACTGTTTAACGTTTATTCTATTGGATTGTCTCTGCTGTATCTATTGTTGGCTTACTGATTCTGGACTGTTTAACTTTCGTTTCTTTGTCTTCCTGTGTGTTTGTACACGCTTCTATAATACACCGTTGCCGAACTCTGTGCCTGTTTCCGACTCTGTCTTTGCTCGTCCCCTATCGTCAGTTTGGCGAATGGATCCGAACACCTCCACCTCCATCGGAGGTTCCTCACACAACCCATCACAGGGCGCACACACACACACACACACACACACACACACACACACACACACACACACACACACACACACACACACACACATATACACACACACATATACACACACACACACATATACACACACACACACATATACACACACACACACATATACACATACACACACACACACACATATACACACACACACACACACACACATATACACACACACACATATACACACACACACACACACACACTTCAACCTACAATGCGTGTCTTTGGACCGGGAGAGGAAACCGGAGTACTTGGAGGAAACCCCCGAGGGAGACACAGGGAGAACATGCAAACTCCACACACACACACACACACACACACACGCGCACACACACACGCACGGCGGAGGCGGGAATTGAACCCCCAACCCGGGAGGTGTGAGGTGCTAAAACGTGCTAACCACCAAGCCACTGTGCCCCCCAAGAAACTAAATTAAAATAATAATAATAAAAAAAAACAACAATAACTATATATATATATATTTGTATAAGTGATTAAAAACTGAAAAAGTGTACAGAAGCAGCAGCAGAGATGAAATGTATTAGGGATGTTTTTAATTAAAAAAAAATTACATACTTCCAAATTGATTATGAAAATAATCTTATAACAGCAGCCCCCCTTGGTGTTTTTTTTCCCTTAAAATATTATTTGCAGTGGTTGACAAACAAGAAAGAGTCAGGGTTTTTATTTTAGCTTTAGAAATATTGTAGTGTGGATTGGAGCTGATTCTCTGCTTTTCTGTACCTGAGCAAGTAACACCAGCATCTTCACCATGGTTGCAGTCGTGTTTTCCAAATCCACTATGAGAGCACTGTGTGATGCTGCTTTCATTTCCAGAACACTGAACATCATCCAGCCATATTGGGTCACTTCCCTGACCAAAGTGGGCATTTATATGAGCGGTGACAGCTTTACCACATCCATGTTGTCTACACACCACCTCTGCATCATTCAGGTCCCAGTCATCATCACACACTGTTCCCCCACTGGCCATCATCCCAGTACCTCCACTCTACCAGAGCAGGAGTCGTTACCATTAATGAGTCGTATCTTAGCGCCATCTAACCATCAGAATGCATGTTCATGTTAATTAATCATAATGAATCTCATTACTATTAAGCAATGTTATAAAATTTTTAACTCAAATTAATTAATTTTTTAAATATTTTTAAAAAAATATTTCATGACTTTCACATAATGAATAATAAACATAATATACATTAGTTAAATTAAATTAACTGAATAATTACACCTTTTAAATCAAATTTATTACTATTTTTAAGAAACCCACGAGCTCCTCTCTGTTCAGAGGCTGATTTTTTTAGTAATGTATTGATTTTTAAAGCCACTCCAAAGAGGAGAGAGAGAGAGAGAGAAAGAAAGAAAAGGTATGAAAGCGAGAGAAAGAAAAAAAAAAAAAAAGACAAAATACACAGTTTTAAAAAAAACAGATTAAAAAAAAAACAAATAAAAAAAGTAACTATCATTACCAAAAACTTCACTGTTTTCCCTACAGCCTTACTAATGGACATCCCCACAGTGTTGACTAGTTTATGAATTAGTGAAAATCACTAGTTTATGCAATACGTATTATTATAGGCAGTATGGCAGAATTGAACAAGTATGATACACTACACCACAATGGCTGATATTACTTACAAACTATCACAGACAACACAATACTCACAAACCATCAGAGACACAATACTCACAGACTATCACAAACACATGACTCAGAGACCATCACAGACAACACATGACTCACAGACCACTTCTCCATTATATAACACTTCACCTGACATAATTATCAAATTAATCAGTTTATCAAATAGTTTAGCCCAAATATTACATGCCTTAAATATACTGACACTATAAAAAACAAATAGTTGTGTACTATATATGTTTTTTAAATACATAACAGCCACAGTACACAGGAGAAAGGTATATACACAGATATACAGTTTCCCCCCCATCTCCTTCCATTAAATAAAAAAAAAGGAAAAATATTTTTTATTTATTTATCAAAAAAATATTTGTTAATTAATATAACTTTCTTAGAAATATGCTAACATACTGAAAAGTGCAGAACAAACTCAAAGAAGAGAAACTCTCAGACAATGTGGCAGAACAGGGCAAAGCTGAGCTTATAAAGGGCGAGCGTCAAAGACAACAAAGACCTTCAGCTCTGGGGACGAGCCGTTTGTGGTGTTGCATTGCCAGATAAAGAGCACTTTGATAGGGGTGATAGAGACTCCCCCTGACTGTGGTTTGGACTCTTCCTGCCAGAGAGGAAGCTGTCTTTGGCTATTCTTATAAATCAGTATGAGTTTGAGTTTCATGTATTTATAGTTTTGAAACATGGCTTTCAAGCATTTCCCAAAAGGGTGAAGGGGGCTTAAAGGTTGATGTCATGACAGAATTTGCTAGTGCAAATTTCCCCAACTCAAAACACACACACACAAAATATACATACTGTATTTAGATAGATAGATAGATAGATAGATAGATAGATAGATAGATAGATAGATAGATAGATAGATAGATAGATAGATAGAAAATTGTTGTTCAACCCAGCTACTTTTGTATTTTTTGCCTAATGCACCTTTAATAGCTATAGTTTATGGTACTTGGATGTGCCCTTTGGGTTTGTGATGATGCCCCTGATCTAGAAAGTAAATCAAACTATTGGAATGTAATATACACTTACCAGCCGCGGGGAAAATTCTAAGAACACCGACTGTAGAGAAAAAATAAAGAGGAGGAATTTCATGAAGCCATTGATGTGAAAAGCTACCTTTTGTCTTATAACCAATAATAATAATGAACTATGGAACAGTCCTCTCCAGAGTTATTGGCACTCATCATGAAAATGGGAAAAATATTAGTTTATACTGTCCACTTTATCAGGAGCACTGGTACATTTATGCATTTATCCAATGATTCAGTCATGTGGCTGCAGCACAGTGAATAAAATCAAGCAGAATCAGGTCAAGAGCTTGTGACCAGAAGACCGGTCTCCTCTGATCTCATCAACAAGATGTGTTAGGTGGCAGGCCATGGCTATGCTTAAAGTCTCTGAGATCACTTTTTTTTCCACTTCCACTTGATATGAACATTAAACTGAAGCTTTCCATCTGTAACTGCTTGATTTTATATATTGTGCTGCTGCCACCTGATTGGATGAATGAAAAAAAAGGGGCAGTTCTACAGGTGTTCCTAATTATGTAGATGGTGATTGTATAAAAGGATTAATACATGCAGTAAACCACACCAGCTAGAAGGGAAAAACCCCAAATGAAACGCCATCATATTTTTAAAATTGTTTTTTAAAAAAAAACTTTTCTTTTCTATTTTT
>JAUCMX010000260.1:0-11379 GCA_033459395.1 Hemibagrus guttatus | reverse complement strand
CTACCTGTGTTCTCCTATCTCCACTCTTGTAAGTCACTCTATGCCCCCTCCCTCTTCTGAAAATAAGTGTTAACCACAGCCATGTCCATCCTCTTAGCAAAGTCCACTACCGTGTGTCCTTCTAGGTTCTTTTCCTTAACTCCAAACTTGCCCATCACCTCCTCATCACCTCTGTTCCCCCTCACCAACAGGTCCATTAAAATCTGCTCCTATCCCCCACTCTCTCACCCGTGGGAATACTCCCCCATCACCTCATCTAATTCACTCCAGAATCTCTCTTTCTCCTCTAACTCACAACCTACCTATGGGGCATAACTACTAACAACATTCAACATCACCCCTTCAATCTCTAACTTCAGACTCATCACCCTGTCTGACACTCTCTTCACCTCCAGAACATTCCTCACAAAGTCCTCCTTCAGGACCACACCTACCCCATTTCTCTTACTATCCACACCATAATAAAACAACTTGAATCCTGCTCCTATACTACAAGCCTTGCTACCTTTCCACCTGGTCTCCTGTACACACAGTATATCCACCTTCCTTCTCTCCATCATATCAGCCAGCTCTCTACCTTTCCCTGTCATAGTACCAACATTCAGAGTTCCTATTCTCAGCCCTTTACATGCTTACCTTTCCTCTTCTCTCTCTGTCTGTGCACTCTCCTCGCTCCTCTACTTCTTCGACCAACAGTAGCCCAATTTCTACTGGCGCCCTGTAGGTCAACGGCACAAAATGGCGGTCGTTGTTAACCCGGGCATCGACCGATCTGGTATAAAAATTCAGAGTACTGACGATTCGCATGGATAAATTTGGCAATTTTTTTACGCCGGATGCCCTTCCTGACGCAACCCTCTCTATTTATCCAGGCTTGGGCCCCGGCACAGAAGTCACTGGACTGTGACCCCCATGGCTAGTTTAGAGAGACCTCTTCCGATAGAAAAGAAAAAATGGCTAACATTGTAGATATCCGATAACATGAAGTGTAAAAACTCACCAGGATCTCTGATTAAAGTAGTGTTTGATCTGTCCGGTTTTTGACACATTTCGCCCCACAACGAGTTTAATGCTAGTTTAGCCACAGATCTTTTTGCGGGGTTGACGCTAATGTGATTTGGATCCAGCTTGATGCCCTCGTTACACTTATAATTTTGAATGTATGTTTTTTTTTGTGCTTTCATCTACTACCCAGGATGGGTAACCTGAACGTTCCTTTTTCGGTTTTGAGGAACATTTTAATGTAGTGGGGTAAAGAGGTCGTTAGACCTATTGGGAAAGTACCAGACTTCAAACATTTTTAAAATTTTTTTGTACCCCTTTTCGACTGCCTTTGCTATTTCAATAGAGGCCCAGGTCCCTGTAAGGGATTTGTTTGTTGTCGTCGTTCACAGCATTTTCTACACAGAGGGAAAAGGAGTTTGCTTTTTCCCCGGTACGGAAGAACGGGGGACCACAGACCTCTAGCTGGTAATACTTTTGCACGGATTATTCCGAAATAATTCTCCCGAAGTTCAAAGTCGTGATAAATGATGACGGGGGTGACCGATTGGGTACTTTTTTTGTCTTGTTTACATAGAAACATGGTTCTAAAGATTTTCATGTAGACAGTTTGCAATGGTTATACTTTTAAAAAGGGGGTCAACTTTTGTACTTTGTAAAATTTTTCATTTCTGAAAGCTATACACCCTTGCCTCAAAATATCTACGTCATTCATGCAGTATTCAAACATCTCTTTGTTAAAATTAAAAACTTTATCAGTCACCGTTGCGTACCACTTGAAAAAATCTCCCCTGACTTTAGGCATCATGCTATCCACACCGTAAAACTTAGGCTCGGGATACGGACCTACATAGTTTTGGTGTTCTAAGGTGTTCCAGAAATGAGGAAAACATCCTTTCTTTTTTTCTGAGAACCCCATGGCTTTAGGAAGGCTGCTAAGCTTCATGGGTAAGAAAGACGGGACTATCAATGTAGTTCTGTCGAAAATCAGAATCTGTGGAACACAGAATTTGCCCCGCCTTGCGCACTGATATCAGGTGGGATTCCTTCTTTCACCAAGTGATTTAACAAAAGGTAGGAATCGAACCCTCTAGCATTATAAGCGATAAAAGTGTAGCCTTTGAAAGGGGTTTGCGACAGAAAGTCTTAAAAAACGCAGCTTCACACCCCTCCCCCTTTGAACATCCACGCCTTACCACCATAATTCATACAACATAAGAAATTAACAGTATGATTTCCAGTTTCCTGTCTAGTCTCGAAATCATAAAAGATGTATTTCGTATTAGCCGGTTCTTTCTTTAGCGGTTGTATAAATCAGTTATGCTCTGGATCTGAATCCAGTTTTTCACCACAGAGTTTACACGACCTCTCACTACAAGACATGTTCTTTACGATTAAAGGGGTCCTGATACTTCAATATTGCAGATACTACAGTATTAGCCTGTTTCACACAATGAATATTCGCCTTTCTCCGACTGGATTTTTGCTTTATGTATGTCAAAACAATATTTAGACTTACATAACCTCGAACAATCAGGGCATTTAGTTATAACTTGATGTTGTTCGTAACAATCAACGTCAATAAAATTTTTCATGGGGAGTGTTGCTGGTTTGAAAGAAGGAGTAGCCGGCTTTGTTGTCAGAACAGTGCACTATTATTTTTTTTACACTTCAAATGTGTCTCAAATTTAGAAACATCAGCAAATGTGACAGCTGTGTTTTCGGATAACCCCTACATCGTGTTGGATTTTTTTTAGCGTTTTTTTTCTTTTGGGAAAAAAACTTTTTTGGGGGGGGTTCAAAAGTTGTGTAACGCTTAGTGAACCACCCCGTGGTGGTGGGGGACTATTTGGATTAGTATTTTAAGTGTATTATCTGTAAACATTTCACGTCTACTTTGAACTGAATTTTCGAGCTTTGGTCAGAAAAGACTGAAAAATCGATGGCCCCCACTGACTAATTGAATGCGCGATAAACAAATCGAGTGTATCACGTCTAATTTCAACGGTTACCAGATCCTTAGGTGAAATCATTCCATTAGCCACATCCCAGCAAACAATTGTTGGTTCCCAGAATGTTAGATTGTGGTTCCCAGAACTTTTCCCACAACGTATATTTTTAAAGTTTTTTTTTTGGTTTTAGCCAGGAAATCTAGCCATGGGGGTCACAGTCCAGTGACTTCTGTGCCGGCCCCCAAGCCCGGATAAATAGAGGGGGTTTTGCGTCAGGAAGGGCATCCGGCGTAAAACGTTGCCAAATTTAACCATGCGACTCGTCAGTACGAATTTCATCCCGGGAAATCGGTCGGGGCCCCCGGGTTAACAACGACTGCCATAGGTGCCGTTGACCTACAGAAATTGGAAAATGGATATGTTGGTGAGGGGAACAGAGGTGATGAGGAGGTGATGGGAAAAGTTTGGAGTTAAGGAAAGGAACCTTGAAGGACAGATGGTAGTGGACTTTGCTAAGAGGATGGACATGGGTGTGGTTAACACATTTTTTTCAGAAGAGGGAGGAGCATAGAGTGACTTACAAGAGTGGAGGTAGGAGAACAGGTAGACTACATCCTATGTAGAAGAGGGCAATCTGAAAGAGATTAGTGACTGTAAAGTGGTTGTGGGAGAGGGGTGTAGCCAGACAGCATAGGATGGTGGTGTGTAGGATGACTTTGATGGTCTGTAAGAAGAAGAGGTCAAAGATAGAGATAGAGAAAAAAACCCAAGTGGTGGAAGCTGAAAAAGGAGGAATGTTGTGAGGAATTTAGACAGAAGTTGAGGCAGGCTCTGGGTGGTCGGGGTAGTGCTGCCAGATGACTGGGAAACTACAGCAGAAGTGATCAGGGAGACAGGGAGAAAGGTGCTGGATGTGTCATCTGGAAAGAGGAAAGAAGATAAAGAGACTTGGTGGTGGAATGAGGAAGTTCAGGATAGTATCCAGAGGAAGAGGTTAGACAAGCAGAAGTGGGACATGGACAGGACTGAAGAGAATAGCCCAGGAATACAAGGAGTTACATCGCAGAGTGAAGAGGGAGGTGTCTAAGGCCAAGCAGAAGGCATATGACGAGTTGTACACTAGGTTAGATACTATAAAAGGGGACAGAAGGACTTGTACGGGTTTTAGCTAGGCAGAGGGATCGAGATGGGAAGGATGTGCAGCAAGTTAGAGTTATTAAGGATAGAGATGGAAGGGTGCTCACAAGTGAGGAGAGTGTACAGAGGAGATGGAAGTAGTACTTTGAGGAGCTGATGAATGAGGAAAATGAGAGGGAAAAAAGAGTAGAAGGGGGGGAACTCTGTGGAACAGAAAGTAGATAAGATTAGAAAGGATGAAGTCAGGAAGGCTTTGAAGAGGATGAAAAGTGGAAAGGAGAGTGTGGGAAAGAGGTAAAGAAGCGAGTGCAGGCAGGTTGGAATGGGTGGAGAAAGGTGACGGGGGTTCTGTGTGATAGGAAAATATCAGCGAGAATCAAGGGGGAAAGGGGTACAGGACAGTGGTGAGACCGGCCATGCTGTATGGTTTAGAGACAGTGTCACTGAGGAAGAGACAGAAGTCAGAGCTAGAGGTAGCAGAGCTGAAGATGTTGAGGTTCTCTTTGGGAGGGGACAAGGTTGGACAGGATTAGGAACGAGTACATCAGAGGGACAGCTCATGTTGGACGTTTGGGGGACAAAGTTAGGGAGGCCAGATTAAGATGGTTTGGACATGTTCAGAGGAGGGGAGAGGGAGTATATTGGTAGGAGAATGTTGGACATGGAGCTGCCAGGCAGGAGGCAAAGAGGAAGGCCAAAGAGGAGGTATATGGATGGAATTAATGAGGATATGAAGCTAGTGGGTGCATGTGTTGAGGATGCAGAAGATAGGGATATGTGGAGAGAGATGATTTGCTGTGGCGACCCCTGAAGGGAAAAGCCGAAAAAAAAGAAGAAGAAGAAGAAGAAGAAGAAAAAAGAAGAAGAAGAAGAAGAAGAAGAAGAAGAAGAAGAAGAAGAAGAAGAAGAAGAAGTTTTTGGTTAGCCAGGAAAGTTTTCTTAACGGAAATAGAATGTTGTTTTTTAAGTTCAACGTTCGCCTACCATTCCACTACCATTCTCCGAAAAGTTCCCGAACGTTCGCCTAACGTTCTCTTAACCTCAAGTCATTGTTTATTTTACATATTAAAAACATTGAAATTAAATTATAAATAAAATAATCAGTCAAAATAAGTACGCAATGCACAATCAATGTTTTTATTGATCACTTGTTTTAATTTTTTACACAAAATGACTTAAAAAAAAAAAAGTCGGACAGTCAAAGCAGTAATAAATGAAACAATTATATATATATTACAATAATATACAATTTATAACAATAAAAACATTTGTAACTATATAATCAGGTTAATGTCTTCCAGCAAATTGAACAAAGAAATAAATCATACGGACATTAGATAAGATTTAGTTGAACAATTAAATAAATAAACCTCTAAATATCTAAGCCTTTACTATCATGAAGCATGGCCGCGTCTGCGCAACAGCTATGAAATCTACATCGTCTTAAAAAAAATCTTCTGAAATTCATCTTCTTAAATTTTTCCAAGGACGTGGAAAACATTAAAAACTCTTGTCTTTCTTTAAAACCTGCTGGTATAAAATGAGACAATGTGTTTTTTATCCATAAATCTTCCTTTAATTTAGTAATTTAACAATCAATTAATAACAATATATTTAAATTCATTTAATTATCATTTATTTAGATAATTAAGGGCATTTGTCACTGCTCTTAGGTGTGAATAAACAAATCATTTAGTTTATCTGTTCAACTTGTTTATGAACTATGTGTGGTTGTAAAATATCAAAATGACATGCGACATGCAAAAACGGTAACTGAATGTTAAATGTAGGTCTATTGGTTGATAATTATGTGAAGACGTTTTTGTAGTTTTAATAATAATAATAATAATAATAATAATAACAAAAAAATAATAATAATAATAATAATAATAATAATAATAATAATAATTTCACATTTCTTTAAAATATTCACCGTAATAGACTGCCAACCGTAATAGTAGCGTTCTTTAAGTTATTTTTAAAATAGTATCTTTCAGCATTTATTTACCACTAGATGTCGCTGTGGAAAAAAGGGGAAAGTAAGATACAAACATCGAGTACTCACAGTTCATACTCAGATCAAAATATTCTAATACAGTGTGTTTACCATTTTAAATTCCTATGTGGTGCAAATTTCAGGGCCAATGAAATAAAATCTTCCACCTCAGTCACCTTTAGTGTCTTTTAATTCTTCTGTGTTACTCCTAGAAATAGAATGAAATAATCACTGTTATTCTCTGCAGTGTAACTTGTAACTTGTATATAAATGTAGGTTAAAGAATTTGAGTTAGATTTGAGCTACAGAATTAATCAGTTTAGAACATAAAAAGTATCAATACTTTTTATTTTACAATGTAATATGCAACACAGTTATCTTTTTTTTTAACCATTTTTAATATAACAATGCCATTTAGAACAAAGCTCACTGATCACAATAGGGCAAATCCTGAGGTCTTGGAAGGCAAGTTTATTTTTTCTCCCTTTTTAGGCTGTGTGCACTCAGCACTTCATTTTTGGCCACTTTGCACAACATTTTGTGTACAGCCGCCCCTGAATTTGAAGGGAGCGTAGGTATAAATAAATAAACAAATAAATATATGTGCACATGGACAAAATTGTTGATACCCTTCCATTAAAGATAGAAACACCAACACTGGTCACTGAAATAACTTGAAACTGACAAATGTAATAATACATAAAAATGTATTGAAAATTAACTAATGAAAATCAGACATTGCTTTTGAATTGTGGTTCAACAAATGCATTAAAAAAAACAACTAATAAAATTGGTCTGAACAAATATGATGGTACCCCTAGAAAATAACTTGACCATAGGGACATGTTTTAAAATAAACTGTGTCCTTTAATTAGTATCACAGGTGTGTGGACATATATGTGTATTTTGATGCAATAGATGAGTGAGCATTTTATTTGTTTTTGCACAAAATTATCTGCTTTGGATAAAAGTGTCTGTAAATGCAATGTAATTGTAGATAATTACTGAAAGCTTAAATAAATGTGCAGTATATAATATAGTACTATATTTATTACCATCTTTCTTCTTTATTCCTTCATTTCTAATTTTTTTTCAAATTGTTGAAACCCCTTCCAGAGTTTGACATGGCCCATTTTCTAAAATTTCCTCCTCTGCCTCTCCACCTGGCACAGCCACAGCAGCCAGTATTCTGTGCTTCATACAGAGGATGTCTTGCTGGGTCCCCCATAAGCTCCTGCAACTTCTGCAAAACCTTTGTGCTATAGCCTACAGAAACAAATGAAACATGGATTCAGTTCCTTAAATATGTATGCATCTTTGTGTCAAAGAGCTGCTGTTGTAGCTTACTCTTGGTGGCTTCTTCTGATGAGCTCTGTGCCTGTGGTTCATTCAAGAGGACATCAAACACTGCTGTGGATAAAAAAACAAAATACTTATGTTTCACAATATTACATACATTTTATTGAATATAACAATGAAACTATGTTACAGACATTGATCGGGGGTGACACATTTGTCACTGAAGATTATGGTAATGACTCCTCTGCTGCAAAACAAAATGATATACAGCTGTAGGTATAAATAAACATTAAAAATGCTTATTAACTTTCAAATTTTTTTTTTCTCACCTACAGAATAAATCAGGAGATCTAGGCATTTCCCGTTCAATAAGAGAGAGAAAAAATATTGCTTTAAAACAATTTTGAAGTTTTTTAATGATACCTGAATTTTCCAAAAATATATATATATATATATATATATATATATATATATATATCTACTAACCTTTGTCTTGAGGATATGTTTTGGGGAAATGATTCATTGTCTACCGCTTATCCGATCTATACTCGGGTCCCCAGGGAGCCTGTGCCTATCTCAGGCGTCATTGGGCATCAAGGCAGGATACACCCTGGACAGAGTGCCAACCCATTGCAGGGCACACACACACACTCATTCACTCACGCAATCACGCACTCACACACTACGGACAATTTTAGAGATGCCAATCAACCTACAGTGCATGTCTTTGGACCGGGGGAGGAAACCCCCGAGGCACGGTGAGAACATGCAAACTCCACACACACATGGCAGAGGCAGGAATCGAACCCCCCCAAACCCCGGAGGTGTGAAGCAAACGTGCTAAAACGTGCATACATATGCACATATAATCGTGAAAAAGTCTTAATTACCGTAAGGGAGAGTTGTGAAATCAGGTAATAAAACACGTTTGTCATACACAACCCTGAACATTTTTATCTGCGTTTGATTTCTCAAATGAAACCCCCCTTTTATCTCGAATGATTCGGTTATGCGATGTTATAAGTTGACCGGGTTGATCTGGATTTTTCACTCGACCGTCCACCAGCTCTATCAGCGATTTCAAATCGATAACGTCAGAATTGGAATGATTTAGAGTAATACCTTTAGCTTTCATATTTGTTTTTTTTCCCGTTTTAGTTTTGTAACCGTAGGTTTTTGGACCGGCACTGACAAACTAATAATTTGATCACCGTGATGTAGCTCGCTCCAAATGATCACTCAAAGGAGGTACCCAATCACCTTCTTTACTTTTAAAAATGACGCTGTCTGTGTCTGTGTATAAACAACGCTGTTTTTTAAAAGGTCCATCAGATTGTATAGTACAAGTTTTGCGTATGCTGTAGTGAAAAAATTTCCCATGAACACGTTAGCATTCCCTGGTTTAATCATTTTGTCATCCTTATAACGCCACTATGTGAGAGCGACCTCGTCCGATCTTCTTCATCTTCTTCTTTTGGCTTTTCCCTTCAGGGGGGTTTTCCACAGTGAATCATCTCTCTCCACCTATCCCTATCTTCTGCATCCTCAACACTTGCACCTACTAGCTTCATATCCTCATTAATTCCATCCATATACCTCCTCTTTGGCCTTCCTCTTTGCCTCCTGCCTGGCAGCTCCATGTCCAACATTCTCCTACCAATATACCCACTCTCCCTCCTCTGAACATGTCTAAACCATCTTAATCTGGCCTCCCTAACGTTGTCCCTCAAATGTCCAACATAGGCTGTCCCTCTGATGTACTTGTTCCTAATCCTGTCCAACCTTGTCACTCCCAAAGAGAACCTCAACATCTTCAGCTCTGCTACCTATAGCTCTGACTCCTGTCTCTTCCTCAGTGACACTGTCTCTAAACCATACAGCATGGCCGGTCTCACCACTGTCCTGTACACCTTCCCCTTGATTCTCGCTGATATTTTCCTATCACACAGAAGTCCCGACACCTTTCTCCACCCATTCCAACCTGCCTGCACTCGCTTCTTTACCTCTTTCCCACATTCTCCATCATTCTGGACTGTTGACCCCAAGTACTTAAACTCCTGTACCTTCTTCACCTCTTCACCCTGTAACCTTACTGGTCCACTTCCCTCCCTTTCATTCACACACGTACTCAGTTTTACTACGACTGACTTTCATTCCCCTTCTCTCCAGCGCAAACCTCCACCTCTCCAGGTTTTCCTCCACCTGCTCCCTGCTCTCACTACAGATCACAATGTCATCTGCAAACATCATTGTCCAAGGAGGCTCCTGTCTGACCTCCTCTGACAACTGGTCCATCACCATAGCAAACAGGAAGGGGCTCAGAGCCGATCCCTGATGCAGTCCCACCTCCTCTGTCTGACCTACAGCACCACTGTCCTGCTCCTATCATACATGTCCTGCACCACTCTGACATACTTCTCCGCTACTCCTGACTTCCTCATACAGTACCACAGCTCTTCTCTTGGCACCCTGTCATACGCTTTCTCCAAGTCTACAAACACACAGTGCAACTCCCTCTGACCATCCCTATACTTCTCCATCAAAATTCTCAGAGCAAAAATTGCATCTGTTGTGCTCTTTCTGGGCATGAAGCCATACTGCTGCTCACAAATTTCCACTACCTTCCTTAACCTAGCTTCCACTACTCGTTCCCATAGCTTCATTGTATGGATCATCAAATTTATCCCCCTATAGTTTCTGCAACTCTGCATGTCACCCTTATTCTTGAAGATCGGCACTAACACACTTCTTCTCCTTTCCTCAGGCATCCTCTCACTCTCTAAAACCCTGTTGAACAAACTAGTTAAAAATTCCACTGCTGCCTCTCCCAGACACTTCTAGACCTCCACCGGGATGTTGTCAGGACCAACTGCCTTCCCACTTTTCATCCTCTTCAAAGCCTTCCTGACTTCATCCTTTCTAATCTTATCTACTTTCTGTTCCACAGAGTTCACCCCTTCTACTCTTTTTCCCCTCTCATTTTCCTCATTCATCAGCTCCTCAAAGTACTCCTTCCATCTCCTCTGTACACTCTCCTCACTTGTGAGCACCCTTCCATCTCTATCCTTAATAACTCTAGCTTGCTGCACATCCTTCCCATCTCGATCCCTCTGCCTAGCTAACCTGTACAAGTCCTTCAATCCTTCTCTAGTGTCTAACTTAGTTTACAACTCCTCATATGCCTTCTGCTTGGCCTTAGACACCTCCCTCTTCACTCTGTGCTGTAATTCCTTGTATTCCTGTCTATTCTCTTCAGTCCTGTCCATGTCCCACTTCTTCTTGGCTAACCTCTTCCTCTGGATACTAATCTCTTTCAGATTGCCTCTTCTACATAGGATGTAGTCTACCTGTGTTCTCCTATCTCCACTCTTGTAAGTCACTCTATGCTCCTCCCTCTTCTGAAAATAAGTGTTAACCACAGCCATGTCCATCCTCTTAGCAAAGTCCACTACCGTGTGTCCTTCTAGGTTCTTTTCCTTAACTCCAAACTTGCCCATCACCTCCTCATCACCTCTGTTCCCCTCACCAACAGGTCCATTAAAATCTGCTCCTATCACCACTCTCTCACCCGTGGGAATACTCTCCATCACCTCATCTAATTCACTCCAGAATCTCTCTTTCTCCTCTAACTCACAACCTACCTATGGGGCATAACTACTAACAACATTCAACATCACCCCTTCAATCTCTAACTTCAGACTCATCACCCTGTCTGACACTCTCTTCACCTCCAGAACATTCCTCACAAAGTCCTCCTTCAGGACCACACCTACCCCATTTCTCTTACTATCCACACCATAATAAAACAACTTGAATCCTGCTCCTATACTACAAGCCTTGCTACCTTTCCACCTGGTCTCCTGTACACACAGTATATCCACCTTCCTTCTCTCCATCATATCAGCCAGCTCTCTACCTTTCCCTGTCATAGTACCAACATTCAGAGTTCCTATTCTCAGTCCTACATGCTTACCTTTCCTCTTCTCTCTCTGT
>JAUCMX010000259.1:0-11756 GCA_033459395.1 Hemibagrus guttatus | reverse complement strand
GTGTGTGTGTGGGGGTTGCACTTGACCGCATCGGGCCCGAAGCTGTGTTTTTTGAGTGCCAATAAAGCTGGTTTGCTTCTTCTCATTCAAGCCTGAAGAAGTTTCATTATTTTCTTTTTTACAAATTAGCAAGGTATTTGGTAAATATAGGTAATTGCAGAAGACTTCAGAACCACCCAGAAGAGTGTCCACTCAGAGGGGACTCTGAGTTCCGACACACCGCACCATAACCGGAAGTCACTAGTACATAGTTGCATGCTCTTGTATAAATTGTAAATACTTTTCATTTTTATTAAGGTTTTATTCTTATTCATGTTCAATGATACTTGCTACACTGTTGTTGTTGTTTTCAAGTGTTGCCCATTTTATGCTCCCCAAAAAATCTACTTTAATTAATAAAATCAACACCTGGAGTATATTTCTTCATTAGTAGGCAGATATTTATAGACTGTAGGTGAGGCCTTATACCCTTTTGCTAGGCCAAGTGAAAGATTTATTATAAACACTGGCCTTTCACAAAAATTCTCCTCCACTTCTTGCACATTTAGGTGAGTGTTTATAACCGTCAGATTACTCGGTAAGGACATGACCATAGCATCACAATGATATCAGATAATGTTAAAGCAGCAGAAATATTAAACAAGCTTTCGTCATCCTCAAACATTTTGAAGTAACTTTCAGCCATAAGTCATGAAGATGTATGATAAATTTAAACAAATGGAAATTAGGAAGACAAAGCATTCTTACACAAATATACTTTTGATGAAAGAAACTTTATTTTAAGTTTATATTTATATTTATTCATGCAGATAGAGTGTTACTTAATGTTGATAAATATCACAGGACAAAATACAACAGACTATAGTATTGGGTTTATTGAAGCACTCCTGAATAAAGGCATTACACTTCACTGAATTATACAAATATGAGAAAATAAACAACAAATATCATTGTAAAAATACAAAATACAACAAACCCTGAATATTAGATTTATTGAAGCATTTCAGAGCAAAAGAATTACATGTCTTAATAACTTTATTGCCTGGAAACTATACATACATTGTGTTTTTGTATTTATACAATAATGCAATAGGATCTGAGGGAGCGAGGTGCAGTGCAGGGAGTGATAAGAGCTTTGAGGTAAGAGGCTGCTGGTCCATTTTTGGCTTTGTAAGCAAGCATCAGTGTTTTAAATGTGATGTTTGCAGAGCTGGAAACCACTGCAATGAGCATAGCAGTGTGGTGGTGTGTGAGAACTTAGAAGGTGAAAACAAATCACAGCTACATTTTGGATCATTTGCAGAGGTTGAATTGCACTCAGAGGTAGATCTGCCAGCAGAGAGTTGCAGTAGTCCAGTCTCGAAATGACAAGAGACTGAACAAGCACCTGAGCAGCCTATGTAGATACATTTACATTTCTGGCATTTGGCAGACGTTCTTATCCAGAGCGACGTACAAAAGTGCTTTAGTTCTCAGTCACTGAATACATTAACACTGGTTCAATAAGACACAAACTTGGGATACCATTAGCCTAACACTGAGTTGTTTTTTTTTTGTTTTGTTTTTTTTAAATAAGATAAAAATGGCAGAATCTTTCAGATAGGGTAAAGAAAATAAACGTCACGAGTGTGTCTAATTAGCAATGGGTGAGGCAAAGGACAGTTTATTATCTATGGTTACCCCAAGGTTGCGAGCAATGGTCGCCAGGGAGTTTCAAGGATGATTGCAAGATCCTTACCAGGGCATGAACAGCAGTTTGCTTTTGCTGGGATCGAGTTTCGGCTGATGAGCTGACACTCGTTAAGATATGTCTGCCAGACATGCTGAGATCCAAGCAGAAGTTATGGTATCTGAAGAAGGGAAGGAGAAGATAAGTTGAGTGTCATCAGAGTAGCAGTGGTAAAAAGAACCCATGTAAGGATAAAACTTAGACAAGACTGTCAGTTCCCTGTGCTGCCGTGGTGCCGCTCACTTCCTCTTCACAGTCAGCTGTGTAGCCACATAAAGTGGGGCCTGTCTGCCCACCAGATTGTGAGGATGTTGCTTCCTCCATGTGTCACTGCAAGTTTTCTCTCTATCATAACCTGTACACTCACTCGATTCTCCTCTCTAGTTAGTTATGTCTTTTACGTCGCGTTGTCATCTGTTGTCATCTAACTAAGCAGGTAAAGTGAGTCACGCCCAGTGGTGGTAGCCAGACTTCTAGAGGTGCACGTTCTGTCCCTTACCTACACACTTGTCACCTCTAGGACACTTTGCTTCTTGCACAGATCATTGATGTCCTTGTAGGTTTGAACGGGGGATCTGACTGCTTGGGCCGGACAGTGGACTAGGACTTCTTGGACCTGACAGTGGGATCCGACTGCTCAGAACAAACAGTGGGCTCTGACTCCTCAAGCTGGATAGTGAGATCAGGCTGACTGGACTTGTCTGGTGTAAGCCATGGTGGGAGCCATCTCTGCTCTTCAGGACTGTTTTGAGTGCACTGACTGGGACATATTCAAGGAGGCTGAAACCAACGGTGAAACCACGAACATGGTGGAATGCATGTCATCAGTGACCAGCTACCAGCTATCAGCAAGTGCATCGATGACGTGACCGTCTCCAAGTCCATCACCACACAACTCAATCAGAAGCTGTGGATGACCACAAAAGTGCATACAATGCTAAAATCCAGGGACTTTGCCTTCAGAGCTAGAGACAAGGATGCCCTAAGAACGGCATGGGCTAAACTGTCTCGAGCCATCAGTGAGGCAAAGCGTGCACACTCCCAGAGAATCCACGGCCACTTCCAGAGCAGCGGTGACACTCGGTGCATGTGGCAAGGTATCCAGTCCATCACCAACTACAGGCCAGCTTCACCTGTGAAGCCAAGCTTTGCCTGTGACAGTGATGCCTCCCTTCCAGATGCGCTGAACAGCTACTATGCTTGGTTTGAGGCAGAAAATGGCGTGACAGCAAGGAAGACCGTCCCTCCTCCAGAGGACCAGGTACTCTGTCTCACCATGGCCGATGTAAGAAAAACTCTACGCAAAGTTAACCCACGGAAAGCTGCTGGACCAGACAACATTCCTAGCAGAGTGCTCAGGGAATGTGCAGAACAGCTAGCGGATGTCCTCACTGACATCTTCAACATCTCCCTGAGCAGCGCCATCGCCCCAATGTGCCTAAAGACCGCTGCCATCATCCCCATGCCAAAGAAGTCTTCAGTGTCCTGTCTCAATGACTATCGTCCCGTTGCACCCACACCCATCATCATGAAGTGCTTCGGGAGGCTCGTCATGAGGCACATCAAGAACCTGCTGCCACCATCACTAGACCCCATGCTGTTTGCGTATCATTCAAATCGCTCCACAGACGATGCCATCAGCACAACCCTCCATCTCACCCTCACACACCTGGACAATAGAGACACTTATGTACGAATGCTGTTCATCGACTTCAGTTCAGCATTCAACACAATCATTCCTCAGCACCTGATCGAGAAGCTGAGTCTGCTGGGCACCAACACCTCCCTCTGCAACTGGATCCTGGACTTCCTTACTGGGAGACCTCAGTCAGTCTGGATCAGGAACAGCATCTCCACCACCACACTGAACACTGGAGCTCCTCAGGGCTGCATGCTCAGTCCACTGCTGTTCAATCTGCTGACTCACGACTGTGCAGCAATGCACAGTTCGAACCACATCATCAGGTTCGCCAATGACACGACCATGGTGGGTCTCATCAGCAAGAACCATGAGTCAGCGTTCAGAGAGGAGGTGCAGTGGCTAACAGCCTGGTGCAAAGCCAACAATCTGTCTCTGAACGTAGAGAAAAAGAAAGAGATGGTTGATGACTTCAGGAGCACACAGAGTGAACATTCTCCACTGAACATCAACGGGTCCAATGTGGAGATCGTCCAGAGCATCAAATTCCTTGGTGTTCACCTGGCGGAGGACCTCACCTGGTTACTCAACACCAGCTCCTTCACCAAGAAAGCCCAGCAGCGTCTTTATTTCCTGCGAAGGCTCATCTTCCCCCTCCCATCCTGACCACGTTCTACAGAGGGACAGTCGAGAGTATCCTGAGCAGCTGCATCACTGCCTGCTTTGGGAATTGCACCGTCTTGGATCGCAAGACCCTGCAGTGGATAATGAGGACAGCTGAGAAGATCATTGGAGTCTCTCTTCCTTCTATTACGGACATTTAAACCGCACGCTGCATCCGCAAAGCCAACAACATTGTGGATGACCCCACACACCCCTCAAACACACTCCTGCCATCTGGAAAGAGGTACCGAAGCATTCGGACCCACACAACCAGACTATTGAACAGCTTCTTCCCTCAGGCAATTAGGTGTTTCAACAGAGAACTGAACTGAGTTGAACACGGACACACACATACACACACGGACACACTTGATCTTGTTTACATGCACACATCACTTTAAATACTTGAATATTGATCTACACTTTATCTGTTTAACTATTTTTCTGCTGCTAACACTCACTGTCCCCAACCCTGTTTCTTTTTGCACACACTGTATAACACTTTTTTTGCACACAGTCGGAGTTATGTGTCTTGTTTGTCTGGACTGTCTTGTCATTCTTTGCACTTTGTATGTTGTATGTTTAGTTTTTTTTGTTGTTTTTTTTATTATGCACCTTGTTATGTATAGTTTAGCTCTGTTTGTCCATGCCACTTTGTACTAATATATGGATAAACACTTACTACAGCTTCTCTTCCTGTTTGGTGACCTTGCTGTCTGATTCAGTGGTCAGCTATGAGTAAACTGCTTGGAGTATGAAAATTATTTTATTTTATTTCATTTATTTCATATTTCATTTGATTTTATTTGTAAGGCTTACTCTGAAGATAATGTGTGCCATATTTATATAAAAAAGGACACAGTTTAAAAGTTGATCATAAGCGCTGACCAGTGGCAAAAAATCTGACCTGATGGTGGTGCGAAAGGCAGAATAACAATAGAGTACCTATGCGTGTGCGTGGCTTCCTAATAATAATAATAATAATAATAATAATAATAATAATAATAATAATAATAATAATAATAATAATAATAATAATATAAAAACAAAAAATCTGCTTACACTCAGTGTCAGGATCATATGAGGATTATGGGGAATGTTGGAACACTAGATGTTGTTAATTCTACTCTTTTCTCAGAGAATTATTGTCAAATATTTACAATCAGGCAACTGAAAAAAACAAACAGAATTCATCAGCAAAAAGTATATATTCAATATATTAACTGTTTTAAACTAAAAATTATTCAAATTTGTTTCACTGACAAAAGATAAATGTGTTGATTGATTAAAACAACAACTACAACAATTATATTAATATTAATAATATCTGTGTTAATATGGCGGGTTGTGATTTCCACCGTTGTGAGCTAGCTGACCCTTTTGGACACTAAACACTAAAGTTCTCAGAGAACAGAGAGAGGCTCTGACGTTTCTCCACTACGAGGGCTTTATGATCTCTATTAAAGCTCACTCCAGCTCAATAACAACCTCTAGATAAAATATATTCAGTCTCCCTGATTTTTTTATTTATGTTTTATCGTCTCTGTGTATCTTCTGTGTTTCTGCAGGTTTCTGACTCGGACTCTGTGAATTACGCTGCACTTCAGTTCTCTAAGAAGAAAACCAAGAGGAATAAGAGACACGATGTAAAGGAGGATCCACATGTTGTGTATTCTTCAGTGGGACAGAGGAATGTGTGAACATAATGTCACATATCATTTACTGCTTACTTCATATGAAACTGATGTTTCTGATGATCTGTAGTTGGAGGAATTTTACCATTTAATAAATCACATTTACAGACTCAGTATTATTATATAACCGCAAGCACTTCAGGATTCTGTACATTTCTGTTTATTACTCAAAATCTAGTCTCGAATCTACTTTATCGTTCAGAGTGATCAAATATTCATTGGCAAATTGATCATTTCTTTGTTTTGGCCTAATAAAATAACAGATTTGTAAAGGCTCTAGCAAAAAAAAAAACCCTACTATTTTTGTCAATCACTTATGGTGATATTGTGTCAAAATGTTGTCCTTGTGTCCCATAAAGCACATTTCATCTAGTCGTCTTGTAATGAAGCAGAAATCTATAGCAGAAATCTCATTTGCAGGCTGCTGTTGTTGTTGTAGGAACATAATGACCGCTGGAGGTGATTAAGAGTTTAATGTAATTAAGAGTTGAATTTAAGTTACAGGGTAAATCTCTAGTTGATCAGTAGGAGGCAGTAATTATCTCTCATATTCAAGATTCAAGATCTTTATTGTCATTGAAGGGGGAACAAGCATAACTTACTAGGACAATAGAAAATACGTATTAAAAAAAAGTAGAATATACAGTAAAGTGTAATAAAAATATAAATAATAGTAGCATAAAAAAGAAAGTAATGAAAGAGAAAGAAAAAGAGAACCTGTATGCTAATTACAAAAACAACTGACAATAAAAAAAATCTTAAAAGAAATTTAAAGTGTCAAGTGGTGATAAAGAGTCAGTGTAAAGTCTAGTGTTTAAACTGACCATGATTATCTGTTATGAGTGTGTGATGGTTCAGCAGGTGAAGTGCAGAGTGCCATTGAACAGACTGAATTTACCCTGATGATACAGGTGGAAGTGGCAGTGGGGTTTGTCTATTTATCAGTGTAATGGCCTGGGGATATAAACTGTTCTATTATTCTGAGTCTTCAGCTCAGAGCGCATCGCTATGGCGCACTTCCATGTTGAGTGATTGTTTACGTTTTACGCGTTTTTTTGTTTTTATCACGTTTTGTCTCGGCCCATGTGCTGTCGTTGTGTAGTCTAACCTGTTTTCGGTTTGTCCTTTAATTAGTTTGTATATTTTAAGTGTGTTTTTGTACTGTGCAAAGTTTTGTTTAGTGTGTAGCCGACTGCGAGCATGATTTCTAATCATTCTTAAGTAGTAGACTATAGATTTGCCTCCAGAATCTGCTGATATTTACTGAAATCCACACTTTCAAGCACCTGAGCAGTGTTTCCTGGGGCACTGGCTGTCACACAACTCCAAAGAGTGATAGATACACTCCCATGCTTATATTACACTTATTTATATTTACAGCGTGTAATAATTAGTTAAAAGTCCTGTGTTAGCCGTGGGGAAGCTAGTCAAGATAGCATGCTAGCTAACTAAATACCTTACAAGCTAATTGGGTTGTTTAAGTGATTAATTAATTAAACTATATTGTGTTGTGTTGTATAATTGTGTTATTGTCCTAAATCCTTTTGTAAATTTGAGTCAAATTAATTTAAATCTCAGCTTCGCCTGGTTAGCTGTTTTGTAGCTGGTAAATCTCGGGCTGAGTCCCAAACGCCTAGCTAGTGCACTAGGTAGTGTGTAGGAGACCATTATCTAGTACACTAGATATAGTACACGTGTAAAGGGAGCACGACGCGATTTGGGATTTTGTATAGCTCTGTAAGCTAACGAGCAAATAACAGGTGCAATCACAGAGCAGTTAGTGTTTGGATGATTAAACTGAAGCTCATGGTTGAATTTTTTCCAACCACAGAGCTGACACTCAGGATATTTATCTGCATTACAATGAACCACAAACACATATGAAACTCACCTTGCATTTTGTTGCCTCTGACCACCGGCTGCTTTCTCACACTCTGCTGTTTCCGCTTATCAACTTTCATGAACATAACTGAATTATTACCATCGTTATCATTTTTTAGAAATGATGTCAGAGTGTCGATTCATGTGTATAATACATAGAGCAATTCACACTACTGATAATAAAAACAAGTGAAAAATTACACAGGGCTAAATATTTTTAGTAACATAAAACTGACATGATTAAATATCTTCATACACAAACATTCTCCTGATTAACTAAATCCAGCGTGTTAAATTGGTTCAATTGGATTGGTATTGGTGTTAGATTTTTATTTAATTAAATAAGAACAGGTGAATAAAAGGTTTTTATTAGGTTATTATTTAAAATAAAAACACGCATTAAAGGATTTTTTAATGTAATACATTAAAGTGAATGAAAATATATTATAAATTGAACTTTCCAGATATACAGTAATACTCTTACAGTAAACATATCATTAAATCAGTGAGACAATGGCCATATCCACCACCACATTAAAAAATTCAGTCTCCATCCTCTTCAGTGCATCACTGATGGGCTCATCTGGACGTTCATATGAGAACTGTTTACATGCTGATCTCAGCCTTTTCTCTTTTAGAACAGACTCCACATTCATGACTTCACATATCTCTATTGCTAAAGCTTGAGCTGAGGCAAAGCCTTTACCTCGATACTGGGTCAGGAAAGTTTTTGTTTTGCCGAGCAGGTCCACTGCCATGTCCAGTTGCATGGAAACCGACTGCATCAGGTTACTGACATTTTCAATTCTCTTGAGTATGTCATACCAGGCAATTGAGCAGATAGAAAAATGAAAGGATCCAATTTCCTCTGCTAAAGACTGAGCCTCAATTTTCAAGGCATGATCTGCTGTTTTTTCTTTTACCTCGAGCAGGGCTTCTCTTACCTCTGGGGCCTGGTATCTAATTGCTTCTATGCTGTTTACACGGCTCTCCCACCTGGTCTCTGACCGTGACTTTAGCGTGATCTTGACATTGTTTTTCAAGACATACCATCTGTTGGTGGAAGATGCGAACAGGGTGAATATCTTCTGCAGGTATCCAAAATAACTAGTTGCATCTTTGGAGCTTTGTGCAGCATCGGCCACTAGCAAGTACAAGGTATGTGCTGCACAATGCTCAAACAATGCTCTGGGGTTTACTGCAAGCAATCTAGCCTAAACACCATGCCCCATAGTCCTTTTGCTTTCATCAAATGTTCCATTTGAAATTTCCACGTTGCCCAGTCCTCTGGCCCGCTCAGCTTTTCAGTAAACAGTCTATCCTCCATTGTAAGTTCCACAACACTGTCTATATCACACAAAATCCTGTGTAAAAAGCACCTTTTTAGCGAAGACCTTGGCCCATAACCTGTTGAAGTTTCACGTGTTTTTTTATTATCACAACAACTGAAAAACAGGAAACAGGAGGAGAAAAAAAACTACAGCGACACCCGCTGTCATCAGTCTAACAGTGATACCTATTGGCAAATTACTATATTACAACAGAAACTGAGTGTAAATGAGATGTAAGTGTGTGAGTGATGAAGAACTCAGTGAGGAGTAAAGTGTGGTGTTTGAATGGAGAGTGTAGAAGGAGACGGAGCTCAGCTGAACCTTATCACGTTTACCTCAGGGTCTGTGTGTGTGTGTGTGTGTGTGTGTGTGTGTGTGTGTGTGTGTGTGTGTGTGTGTTTATGCAGGAGTTCACACAGAGCAGATTTCATCAGTTTTGATCAGAAAACTCTCACATGGATCGCTCCAACATCTCAAGCTCTGATCACCAAGTACAAGTGGGATCCTTTACATGTTATGACTGTGAACCTGAGGAACTACCTGGAGAACACCTGTATTGATTGGTTAATGAAGTATGTGTCTTACGGCAGAGAGACTCTGGAGAGGAAAGGTAAAGTGTCTGATCTTCTCCTCTGTGTTTTCATTTTGCTGCTTGCATTTTTCTCTCTCTCTCTCAATCTCTTTTGCTCTCACTTTCCAGCTCAAAGTGTGGATGTTTGGACGGACCTTTACATTTCTCCTCAGTACTAAGACTCTGTAATCAATCCAAGCTCTATGCATCTGTGTTTCTTCGGGATGTGTTTATATTAGCGGTTCAGAAATGAGCAAAATATCTGTCCATGTTTCTAAAGTAACTCGATGTTAATTTATTGTTTATTTAATTGTTGTGTAAAAGCAATATTGCACTCCTTATTGCGTGGTTATCCTGGATATCGGCTGTGATCACCTGTGGCCTCATCACAGCTGAGCTGATAACAGCACTCTGGCTAATGTGAGATTTCTTTAATACAGCTAGAAACTCTTTTACATCTGTATAGCCGAAAAAACCTCATTGCATTAGAAAGGAAGTCTGATACACTTCTAAATGCATCTCACACAGAGTTTTAATATTTTTGTCTCTGCAGATCCTCCTACAGCATCCAGAAACACTCGCCTTCTCCAGAGGTGGTGTGTCACGCTACAGGTTTCTTCCCCAAACCAGTGATGAATATACATTAAAGAACAGATAATATAACATAATTCTTACAATTAAATAACTCAATCGTGTCATCTGCTTGTTTTAATTCATGAAACTGAGATGAATTATGCATGTTAAATTATTAGCAGTCCTAAAAACAGGTAGCGAAATTTTTATTCCTAGTTATAAATAACTACTTAATTTTAAGTACTTAATTTTCACTTAAAAGGAGAAAAACTGCACCGGTCATGAAAGCTGTGAAAGCACCACTTACAGGAGAAGTTCAGAGGGAAAGAAACTTTGAGAACTGTGTGGATCCTTTACATTTGGACATCCTGTGTCATCAGTATCCATTAAGACAGAATTAAACAGCCTTCAACATTTACAACAAACTGCAAAGTGCTGCGCTTTCAAATACATGTGTTTCCTGACTGATTCACTTCCCGCAGCACTGCATGAGCGGAACAGCCTGAACATCACCGCCATTTAAATACATCTGGGCTAAATATAAGGCTTTGTATTTTGTGTTACACCTTCCTGAAGCTGATTTATGACTTATAATCGATTTCATCTCTGTGCTGTTTTTAACATTACAAAGGATTTGTCCTGTTGTTTGCTCTCAGACAAATTCAACACACTTCTACCTTACATTTATTTCCAGCGTCCCATAAACTCATGGCCAGGACAGAAGTGAACAATAAACATCAAGAAGTTTAAACCATTTTTTTTGTCCTTATCTGATCAGGGTTAGGGTTTGATGGTTTTGTAAATGACGTTTCATTCAGTATCTTATACAGCACTGAGTCTAGGGGGCGCGCTGAGGGTTTATAATAAATCAACAGCCAGAAAGGAAACGACCCACAAACCAAACACTGCGTCTCCACTTCACTCTGTCATTTAAAGGTAATTTATACAACTTCTTACTTCACATCTCACATCGATTATGAAGCTGAGGAAACAGAATAATGTGTTCATTCCTGTGGTATTGAGTCAGCAGGGTATTTCTGAACATGTATATTGTACTGAATGAAATGTGACTGTGGTGTAGCTCAGAGAGAAACCTGAGTGCACATATATACGGAGCAAGAAAAGAAAAGTTGTGTTTCAATATGTTTCTTTAAAGAGGATTATGTATTTTAATTTAATCATAATGAATAAAATACTGAACTTTTTAATTATCAGAAGGATCAGTTGTAAGATCTACACTGAGCTGTCTAAAATATGTTCAGTTATTAAAAAGAGAGCATGCTGTCTTTCATTTTCAGACCAAAACTTGTTTATAAAAAGTTGCAGAAGAGTTTTTGTTGCTAATTTGCAAAATCTGAGAAACCCACTTTCGGGAATTTCTGGAATTTTTTTGACATTCAGAAAGTTGGTGTCAAATGGCTCAAAAAAGTATCTCTGTACTGCTATCTCCTGATCTATTCACTATATCCTGTACTGTGTGTTGGAGTAGAACTCAGTCTCTGACTCTTTACATACTGTGAAGGGGGGGGTGTTGAAAGTAAGCTGATATACTGCTCTGAATTCTCTTGATTTTTCGCTTATTTTGCTAGTTGTATTTCTCACGCTGACCGTTAGTCGGTGCTTGGTGACATTTCGAATGACCACTGGAAGAGGATCGCGGTATTGTCGATAGTGA
>JAUCMX010000258.1:0-12245 GCA_033459395.1 Hemibagrus guttatus | reverse complement strand
CCTATTTATTTATATTTATATATATATATATATATATATATATATATATATATATATATATATATATATATATATATATATATATATATAAAACATTGTTTACAACCTGTGTCTCGTGTTGTATACCACACAAACGGGCAGATTAGTGCAGTTAGTTGACAGTAATAACTGCTTAGTATTTTAACATGGTTCACAGCATTAACATGTATTTCTTTTTTGTCAGAATTGTGATCTGGATCCTAGCACAAACACACTGACTAATCAAAACACTAATGCATCCATGTAGCTAACATGACACAATTTTTCCATATTCAGAAATTAATCTTTTTTAATCTTGCCACCATGACAAGACTTTAAAAAATGTATAAATATCTTTCTGTTCACAATGATCAGTGTTTGCATCTAGATAGTGTTTTTTTTTCCCCCTCCACGTCATGCTGACGCTATCCTTATGCAGCAGAATGGAACCGGACACGACAGTAGCCATGTTCCTTTACCTACGGATTCTCACATTTGAAGAGAAACACGGTAAGTACAGGAGCGGATTCAAAAACTGCATTTTCCTGTACTTTTTTGAGAAGAAATACCAGCGTGATTCACCACCGTAAGAAGTCAGGTACGGCAATTGATACCGAGAAGAAAGCGCCACCTGCAGGGATGTTTGTCTTCTTCTTCTTTCGGCTTTTCCCTTCAGGGGTCACCACAGCGAATCATCTCTCTCCACCTATCCCTATCTTCTGCATCCTCAACCCTTGCACCCACTAGCTTCATATCCTCATTTATTACATCCATATACCTCCTCTTTGGCCTTCCTCTTTGCCTCCTGCCTGGCAGTTCCATGTCCAACATTCTTCTACCAATATACTCACTCTCCCTCCTCTGAACATGTCCAAACCATCTTAATCTGGCCTCCCTAACTTTGTCCCCCAAACGTCCAACATGAGCTGTCCCTCTGATGTACTCATTCCTAATCCTGTCCAATCTTGTCACTCCCAAAGAGAACCTCAACATCTTCAGCTCTGCTACCTCTAGCTCTGACTCCTGTCTCTTTCTCAGTAACACTGTCTCTAAACCATACAGCATGGCCGCTCTCACCACTGTCCTGTACACCTTCCCCTTGATTCTCGCTGATATTTTCTGATCACACAGAACTCCCGACACCTTTCTCCACCCATTCCAACCTGCCTGCACTCGCTTCTTTACCTCTTTCCCACACTCTCCATTACTCTGGACTGTTGACCCCAAGTACTTAAACTCCTGTACCTTCTTCACCTCTTCACCCTGTAACCTTACTGTTCCACTTCCCTCCCTTTCATTCACACACATGTACTCAGTCTTACTACGACTGACCTTCATTCCTCTTCTCTCCAGCGCAAACCTCCACCTCTCCAGGTTTTCCTCCACCTGCTCCCTGCTCTCACTACAGATCACAATGTCATCTGCAAACATCATTGTCCAAGGAGACTCCTGTCTGACCTCCTCTGACAACTGGTCCATCACCATAGCAAACAGGAAGGGGCTCAGAGCCGATCCCTGATGCAGTCCCACCTCCACATTGAACTCCTCTGTCTGACCTACAGCACACCTCACCACTGTTCTGCTCCTCTCATACATGTCCTGCACCACTCTGACATACTTCTCCGCTACTCCTGACTTCCTCATACAGTACCACAGCTCTTCTCTTGGCACCCGGTCATACGCTTTCTCCAAGTCTACAAACACACAGTGCAACTCCTTCTGACCATCCCTATACTTCTCCATCAAAATCCTCAGAGCAAAAATTGCATCCGTTGTGCTCTTTCTGGGCATGAAGCCATATCTTTGACCTCTTCGTCTTACAGACCATCAAAGTCATCCTACACACCACCATCCTATGCTGTCTGGCTACACTCTCTCCCACTACCACTTTACAGTCACTAATCTCTTTCAGATTGCCTCTTCTACATAGAATGTAGTCTACCTGTCCATCCTCTCACTCTCTAAAACCCTGTTGAACAAACTAGCTAAAAATTCCACTGCTGCCTCTCCCAGACACTTCCAGACCTCCACCGGGAGGTCATCAGGACCAACTGCCTTTCCACTTTTCATCCTCTTCAAAGCCTTCCTGACTTCATCCTTTCTAATCTTATCTACTTTCTGTTCCACAGAGTTCACCCCTTCTACTCTTTTTTCCCTCTCATTTTCCTCATTCATCAGCTCCTCAAAGTATTCCTTCCATCTCCTCTGTACACTCTCCTCACTTGTGAGCACCCTTCCATCTCTATCCTTAATAACTCTAACTTGCTGCACATCCTTCCCATCTCGATCCCTCTGCCTAGCTAACCTGTACAAGTCCTTCTCTCCTTCTCTAGTGTCTAACCTAGTGTACAACTCTTCATATGCCTTCTGCTTGGCCTTAGACACCTCCCTCTTCACTCTGCGCTGTAACTCCTTGTATTCCTGTCTATTCTCTTCAGTCCTGTCCATGTCCCACTTCTTCTTGGCTAACCTCTTCCTCTGGATACTATCCTGAACTTCCTCATTCCACCACCAAGTCTCCTTATCTTCTTTCCTCCTTCCAGATGACACACCCAGCACCTTTCTCCCTGTCTCCCTGATCACTTCTGCTGTAGTTTCCCAGTCATCTGGCAGCACTACCTGACCACCCAGAGCCTGCCTCAACTTCTGTCTAAATTCCTCACAACATTCCTCCTTTTTCAGCTTCCACCACTTGGTTTTCTTCTCTATCTTTGACCTCTTCTTCTTACAGACCATCAAAGTCATCCTACACACCACCATCCTATGCTGTCTGGCTACACACTCTCCCACTACCACTTTACAGTCATTAATCTCTTTCAGATTGCCTCTTCTACATAGGATGTAGTCTACCTGTGTTCTCCTACCTCCACTCTTGTAAGTCACTCTATGCTCCTCCCTCTTCTGAAAATAAGTGTTAACCACACCCATGTCCATCCTCTTAGCAAAGTCCACTACCATCTGTCCTTCAAGGTTCCTTTCCTTAACTCCAAACTTGCCCATCACCTCCTCATCACCTCTGTTTCCCTCACCAACATGTCCATTAAAATCCGCTCCTATCACCACTCTCTCACCCATGGGAATACTCTCCATCACCTCATCTAATTCACTCCAGAATCTCTCTTTCTCCTCTAACTCACAACCTACCTGTGGGGCATAACCACTAACAACATTCAACATCACCCCTTCAATCTCTAACTTCAGACTCATCACCCTGTCTGACACTCTCTTCACCTCCAGAACATTCCTCACAAACTCCTCCTTCAGGACCACACCTACCCCATTTCTCTTACTATCCACACCATAATAAAACAGCTTGAATCCTGCTCCTATACTACGAGCCTTGCTACCCTTCCACCTGATCTCCTGTACACACAGTATATCCACCTTCCTTCTCTCCATCATATCAGCCAGCTCTCTACCTTTCCCTGTCATAGTACCAACATTCAGAGTTCCTATTCTCAGTCCTACACTCTTACCTTTCCTCTTCTCTCTCTGTCTGCACACTCTCCTCCCTCCTCTACTTCTTCGACCAACAGTAGCCCAATTTCCACCGGCGCCCTGTAGGTCAACGGCGCCGATGGCGGTCGTTGTTAACCCGGGCCTTGACCGATCCGGTATGAAATTCGTACTGACGATTCGCATGGTTAAATTTGGCAATGTTTTACGCCGGATGCCCTTCCTGACGCAACCCTCTCTATTTATCCGGGCTTGGGACCGGCACAGAAGTCACTGGACTGTGACCCCCATGGCTAGATTATAATAGGAAACTTATTCATGGGCTTAATTTAAGCATTTAATGTTGGATTGTTCTGATATTGTCTGGCTGTAACTGAGGTGGTCTGCTCTCTTTCTAAACTGATGTTTGTGGAATGCATCATACTGTAGACTGAAACAATGTAAGTCAAAGGCGGGTGTGAGAATAATAAAAGCAAAAGCTAACACTAATTCTATTTTCTCTGAATTACAGCTCAAACCCCATAGCAGGTGTTGATCCGATACAAAAAAAAATTTTCACCACTTCAGTAGAAAAGGTACCATGTCAGCTGCTTTCAAGCATGTTGGGGTGGACTGGAACACAGTGGTAGTCAGTGCTCCAATCGCAGAGCTGTTCTTCGCTGCACTTGTGAAGTACCAGGAACTCCTTAAAAACCATAACAGTCAGATTAAAATTTGTGCATTTGCCACAAAATGTGCTGCTGTAATTCAGGAGGATCCAGCTATAGAAAATAAAATCACAGTCCTTAAGGCTTCTAGAAAGCTTCTGCACCATAACTGAACGGTTCCGTGTGAATGGTTTTCACACTGTATCTGAAGTTGTACAACGAACCAAAACTCATCCACAATATGCAGTGATGTTCTTTAAGGTTTAAAAGTTAGAATTGAGGTAGTTGAACTTTGACACTGTAATATTTCAGATTTTATTATTGTTTTTTTTTTTTATATTTTTTGTTGTACCTTCTGTTGGAACTTCTGTGATCCACTGTTGGCAGTTGTATATTTTTATTCAGCAATGTTCACACTGCAGAAATTCATTATTTTTAATTTCATTTTACTGCAGAGTTATATTTTCTGGAGGTTTACAGGTTTACAGTTTTGTACTTTTTGTGACTCACTGCACTGAATTCTCACTTTCAAACCTTTTTACATTCTTAAGATATTTTGCTAATATTCTGTTTTGTTGCTTATTTTGTTCATTTTTGTAAAATTGTATGAGATTTGCATTTGAGATTTTTATATGAGAGGTTTATTTTTGCATTTTATCTCAAATGTAAACTTGTACAGATCCACTTTTGCATCTTGGAATAAATATTTCTATGTACTGTATCACTCTGTGCTGTGTTTGTTTCCTTTTTCTGTTGAGAAGATAACTGAGCCTTTAAATCTCCTTTGCAACTGCTTTATAAGGCAGATAATCCTCGCTTTAGATGAGCTCACAAAAATAGTTAACTAACAAATAGTAAATGGTTTTTATCTACCTGAATTAATCAGGATTTATATTTAGGATATGTGTTTATAAAGCATTTATTAACAGTACATCTAAATATTCATTCATTGTCTACCGCTTATCCGATCTATTCTCGGGTCACGGGGAGCCTGTGCCTATCACAGGCGTCATTGGGCATCAAGGCAGGATACACCCTGGATGGAGTGCCAACCCATCACAGGGCACACACACACTCTCATTCACTCATGCAATCACATACTAGAGATGCCAATCAACCTACAATGCATGTCTTTGGACCGGGGGAGGAAAAAGGAGTACGTGCTAACCACCAAGCCACCGTGCCCGCCTACATCTAAATAATTAAATGTAAAAACTTACACTTTTTTAAATATTCTTATGAACCACTGACACCCCCTAAATAAATGCTTTATATGTAATTTAATACTTATTTTAAAAATATTTATTATATATATTATTAATGAAGGATGTAAATTCTATTATCAAGCACATTATATATATGCTTTTTGATCAAGAATAAAGCATATATAATGAAATTTATAAACTGGTTGCTAATGCCTATTAATATAGAAGCAATGCTTTGTAAATGATAAATAAATATGTACTCATGCTTAACTAATGGTTAGCTAATGCTTAATAGCGTGCAGTTATTATAAAGCGTTACCCTGCGCGGCTAAAAGTTTCGTGTGTGTCATGTATAAAATAGAGAAAGACAGAGACACCACTGATGCACTGATACTGACCTTCACATACACGATTCATTTATTCCCCTTTACAGCTATTTATAGTGTCAGATTTAAAAACCTTAATAAAAAGATGATTCTGACGGCACAGTGGCTTAGTGGTTAGCACGTCCGCCTCCTGGCTTCAAGTCTCGCTCTCGCTCACTGTAGGTGTGGAGTTTGCATGGGTTTCCTCCCACAGTCCGAAGACATGTTTCTAGTCTCTAAATTGCCCGTTGTGTGTGTGTCCTGCGATGGGTTGGCACTCTGTCCAGGGTGTATCCTGCCATGACGCCTGAGATAGGCACAGGGTCCCTGTGACCCGACGATAGATCGGATAAGCGGTACAGACAATGGAAAAAGATGATTCTATTTATTGCATTGAGGTTAGTTCTCATTGAAAATCAAATAATGGCTGCACCATTAGGAAAGTGCTAACAAGCACAGATAGAGAGTTGCATAAATGCATGTTTGTGCACACACACATACATCCTCTTTGTCTTTCTTTTTGTGTAAGATCTCTCAGCGGTGTTGATACACATATTGTTTTTCACACCACAGTTAATGAGCCTCCTCTATGTTTACAGCACATTGCCTTGCTCAATGCCCCCTATACACACACCCCCCACACACACATATACACACACACACATTGGCTTCTGTTAATGAACCTATAAACCATCATGTGGAGCCTTTGGCATCACAGCATTCAGCAATGGAATGGTTACATCTATCACTATGCAATTTGCACATCTGGCCATACATAATGTCAGTATTATGTTATACAATATAGTCATCTCAAACATGTGGATGTATGTTTGCATCTATTATCTTATCTTATCTTATCTTGTCTTATCTTATTTTATCTTCTTATCTTATCTTATCTTATCTTATCTTATCTTATCTTATCTTATCTTATCTTATCTTATCTTATCTTATCTTATCTTATCTTATCTTATCTTATCTTATCTTATCTTATCTTATCTTATCTATAAAACTCCCAACACTGATTTGAAGAAACCTGTATATCGAAGTGTTTTTGCTTCATCGAAGAATTGTTATTTAGTCCAATAAATAAATGAATCAAGCCACATCTCATCCTTTCTCTTCATAAGGAAAGTAACACTATCTCACTAACTCTTATGCTCTGTAAAAGACCTTTGAGATATCAGGGTCTCTGTAATTATGTGGTGCTTGAGCCTCTTCCTGCTACAGAGAAAGGCATGAGAAAGGCGCTGAACTCCTGCAGGAAATGGCCCACTCTGTTCTAGAGGACAAACATTAATCTCCCTGCTTCAAGACAGAAAAGAGTGGGAAATAAAACACCACAATTGTCCCAATGTTTTCTTATTATTTGTGGGACAAATTGTTTTACGTCTATTTTTCTGATCTCCCTTCTTCTTCTTCTTTCGGCTTTTCCCTTCAGGGGTCGCCACAGCAAATCATCTCTCTCCACCTATCCCTATCTTCTGCATCCTCAACCCTTGCACCCACTAGCTTCATATCCTCATTTATTACATCCATATACCTCCTCTTTGGCCTTCCTCTTTGCCTCCTGCCTGGCAGCCCCATGTCCAACATTCTCCTACCAATATACTCACTGTCCCTCCTCTGAACATGTCCAAACCATCTTAATCTGGCTTTTTCTGATCTCCCTATTCAAGCAAAAAATAAGCTAATGGAGGCAGTACAATAAAGTGTGTGTGTGTGTGTGTGTGTGTGAGAGAGAGAGAGAGAGAGAGAGAGAGAGAGAGAGAGAGAGAGAGAGAGAGAGAGAGAGAGAGAGAGAGAGAGAGAGAGAGAGAGAGAGAGAGAGAGAGAGAGAGATGATGACTGCTGGTGCTGTGGAACACAGTCTGTGTCTACCACATGCCAGACCTGTGTCAGGGCCAGGCAGCGAGGAGTACAATGTACAAAGTTGTACAGAGTACAAACTTTCTTTGCTGTCTAAATATTCCTGTTATAGCTGGCAGCTTATCCATTACTTCAATGGAACAATATCAGTTAACACTTTCACTGGTGGAGCACAAGAGTTGGAGCCGAGAGCTCAGACCTTCAGACGGTGCTGCACAACCCCATCCTGAAGTGCTCGACTTCTAAGTGACACCAGTTCAAAGAGCAACTGACTGATGGTGGTAAAGAAAACCAGCTGACTGGTAGGCAGAAAATAAGTGCAGCTGTTGCGCAGCCTGCAGATTTTTCCCCCTCTGAGCATCTGCCACTGCAAATTGATTACCCTGTGGTAATCCAGGTTGCTCCAAATCACCGCCATAAGTATCGTACTCGTTAAAAAAAAAATAACGTGCTCGTAAAAAAAATACAACACACGAATCACAAATTTGCTATTCCAAAAAATATGTGTAGAGTTTTATGTAGATTAGGGGGTGGGATAAAAGTCTCCATTGGTCCACTGCTTCTCAACCTACTGCCCTTCTCTAGCCAATCAGTAAAGTGACGTCACTGACGAGCAACCTGATTAGTGTTTGAAACTGTCTTGAGCAAGTGAGAAGATTTAATTAATACATTTGAAGCTTCTTGTATGTTTGGCTATTGTAGTATCGTGTGAAACCTCCTGTAATTAAGAGTACTTTAATAAACTGGACAAGTGTATCATTATACAATCATTAGCATCATAGCATAGCGTTATTGTTGCTCAAACAGCAGAGTAGTACGCTCGCAGCACTAAGCTCATGTGTTCAGTTCCATCATGATGATATGTATACCTTTAAAGTAATGTAATTCGCTTTGTGTTTACTAGAGAGAATATTTCGAGGTGGTTTCTTATCTCTGTATTAACCCAGACTCTTAATCTGAGTCCTGTATCACCGCGTCCACAGGCTCAGGTCAGTCAGATACAGGGTCAGGGTCAGCAGGATCAGAGACGGACATATGCACGCACTGACCAGGACATGGCCAAATGCATGCTGGTGGTGTAATGAAGCATAGATTCCCCATGCAATGTTTTTAAGATGACCTTTAATAAAAGCTAGATTTGCGGATTAATATGAGTATATGAAAGTTTTCTACATTACTCTTTGATATTTTTAGCTCTTTCCCAGATATTTTCAGGAGGCAGACTGCCTGTGGGAAAGAAGAATAAACACTGCTTCCAGAAACCAGGAAAGATAAAAGCTTTAGTCTGAATGTTCAGGGCTGCCATTACAGCAGTGTTGTTGCTGATACAAGATGTACTAGTTTGATTTGTAAAATACAGTTGTTTTTGCATAATGTTTTAAAAGTATTGGACTCTGCACTGTTTCTGCCCATTGTAGTAGTTTTATTGCTGCAGTTTTTATAATTCTGTGTCAAGGGCTGTTACTGCTATAGTTCTGTAGTATATTGAAAAAAAGTTTTAACAAAGCAGTGACTGTTACTGTTTTATATTAAGGCCAGAGAGAGAGAGAAAGAGCTGTTTATTCATGTTATAACAATGGCTTCTTGTCAGAGTAAAAACAAAAAAGTCATCTCAAAATAACTCTTTAAATTAGAATTTATTCATAGACTCTTTATTTCTGTCTGTGTGCTAGAGATAGCTCAACATCATCATGGAGTTGCATGCCACCATAAAAGCTGCAGAAGGATTTAGGGTTATAGGATGTAAGCATTGTAGAGTGATGCTATAAATGTAATTAAAACACATTTATTCCACAATTTGCTGCACGTAGTTTAAAACTAATAAGTACAGATATCGTCCAAAGTCTCGGGAGTTTGGTTCAATGTCTGTCCTAAACTGTACCTGTGGCCACAGCATCCACTCAGTCTCTGTAAACACAACCCCAGCACTCTGCTCCTCTAGGAAGAAAGCAATGTCATCCACACCTGCACAAAACAACTGGAACATTTAAGAACCATTTTAGACACATTACACCTGATTCAGTGGACAATTAAGGCATCTAACTAACGTATACATTGATATCGATTACATATAGCTGTGCGGAATCACCCATCTTCTCACTTGCTCAAGACAGTTTCAAACACTAACCGGCAGAGTCGCGCATCAGTGACGTCACTTTACTGATTGGCTAGAGAAGGGCAGTAGGTTGAGAAGCAGTGGACCAATGGAGACTTTTACCCCGCCCCCTAATCTACATAAAATTGTACGCGTATTTTTTGGAATAGCAACTTTGTGATTCGTGTGTTGTATTATTTTTTACGAGTACGATATTTTTTTTACGTCTACGATTTTTTTTTTAACGAGCACGCAATTTTTTTTTATGGATACGATTTTTCTTTACGGGTACAATTTTTTTATGAGTACGATATTTTTTTACGGGTATGATATTTTTTTACGAGCACGCTATTTTTTACGGATACGATTTTTTTTTATGAGTACGATATTTTTTTACGGGTACGATATTTTTTTTTACGAGCACGCTATTTTTTACGGATACATTTTTTTTATGAGTACGATATTTTTTTACGAGTACAATATTTTTTTACGGGTATGATTTTTTTTACGAGTACGATATTTTTTACGGATACGATTTTTTTTACGGGTACGATTTTTTTTTACGAGTACGATATTTTTTTACGGATACGATTTTTTTTTACGGGTACGATTTTTTTTTTTATGAGTACGATTTTTATTTACGAGCACGCTATTTTTTTACGGTCACGATTTTTTTACGAGTACGATATTTGTTTTTTACGAGCACGCTACTTTTTTACACGAGTACGATTTTTTTTTTTACGGGTACGATACTTATGGCGGTGATTTGACGCCATAGTAGTTGCAGCAGCAAAGTTTGCAGGCAATAAAGGACCAGTGTGTCGTTACTGACTGTGATCGACATTCACGAACAGCCAGTGATTAGACGGCACACAATTTACCAACCAATCATGATACAGGAGGCGGGGCTTGTGGTGGCTTATGGCTCTTCCCCGGATGCCCACACTCTCCACCCCTCCGGTGTCCAGCTGCAACATTTATCCCTCTCATACACACGTACCGTTCTGGGTCTTTTATGGTGCGGGTTTGTGAGAGAAAGATGAAATTCCTGGTGGCGGTTACGATTATTGTTGCTTCGGTGTTTTTCCTCCTGTTGCCCAACGGCTCGCAGGCTGATGAGAAGAAGAAAGGGCCCAAAGTCACGGCCAAGGTAAAGAGACACTGCAGATTCAAAGCTACAGTGATGCTTTGTATAGTTAAAATATAGTCGGAATACACTCTTCTGCACACACATTTTTTTTTTTTACATTGTGACTACCGTACAACTGTTTAATCAATTTACTTATGTAAGTACAGCATGTAATACTGTCTGTCTGCCGGTACATTTGGCTGATATGCGTAGTGTAGTAAGATTTCTGTGTTTTGATGATGGACTGATAAATTTCTTAGTTAATAACTGTGCAGATGATGATGATGTGTCAGTCCATGCAGCAGGCGTAGCCGGGGGGTTTGTGAATGCTGTGTAATGGCGCGTGTAGGCCACGTCTGCGTTAACCGGCTAATGCGCATTGCGTTTGCGCAGCAGCCGAGTTTCCTGATTTGCTCCTCATTGGAAACTGTACTAATGTTTCTGAATTAACGCACAAACACATACACGCCGTTGTGTCATCCACCCATAAACAAATCTGAATATGTTTCTGTTTCGATCACTGATATCAGAAGAGATTTTTACACCTTATTTCTTGTCATGATTTTAACAGCGACGCTGTAGTTTTAAGCTGGTCTGGTTCTTTGTTCCATCATGGTACTATATAACTACATATCCCAGAAACACCCGCGTTGGGGGGGGGGGGGGGTGTTGCTAATTTGCAAGTCTCAATTTAGCCAGACTGAAGATGAGCTTTGTGTAGATACAGAGGCTTTGATACAGCAGGAATAGCCGGATGGAAGAAAATAAATATATAAAAGTGTAAGATTTAGACCCTTTGAAGTAACGTGGAAGGAATAAAACATTTTAAGGACACCTGATTCTTTACGTGTTGAACATCTCATTACGGATTTATCTCCTCTCTCCTGTTATAATGAGCTCCACTCTTTTATTTTGGAAAACATTCCACAAGATGTCCTGTGGATTTGTGATCATTCAGCTACAAGAGCATTAGTGAGATCAGACACTGATGTAAGAGTGAGGAGGTCTGGGGTGCACTCGGTGTTCCTGTTCATCCCTAAAGGTGTTCAGTGGGGTTGAGTCAGAGTCAGGGCTCTGTGCAGGACACTCCAGTTCTTCCATTCCAACCTTAACCTCCACACCATGTCTTCATGGAGCTGTGGTGAACAGAAACGGTACAATTACAGCATACGAAGATGTTCTATACAATTGTGTGCTTTCGAATTTGTGGCAGCAGTTTGGAAAGAAACCACAGATGGGTGTGATGATCAGGTGTCCACATAGTTTTGGCTTTATAGTTTGTTTTTCAGAACATCCCAGTTCATGAAATCTATCCAAAATCAGTTTTGAACACTCCTTCATCTTGTACTGAAACTGAAATCGTGCATGTTCTGTACATTTACCTTCTTTAATCCATAACTCCTCTTCTTGTCTCAGGTATACTTCGATATCCGCATTGGAGATGAGGACGTAGGACGCATCGTC
>JAUCMX010000257.1:0-12401 GCA_033459395.1 Hemibagrus guttatus | reverse complement strand
AATCGACCACATCATCATCAACAGGAAGTGGAGGCGCTCCCTACAAGATGTACGCGTGATGCGACACGCCGACGCTGGCAGTGACCACAATCTGGTAGTGGTGAAGCTGACCCTGAAGTTGAGGAAGGCAAAGATCGGAGACAAGAGGAGCCAGCGTTTCGACGTTGCCAAGCTGAAAGAACCGACAGCAAAGAAGGAATTCAGCATTTCCCTGAAGAACCGATTTGCAATCCTCCAGGATGACGCAGCACTGACCATAGACAGCTTCAACAAAGCCTTGAAGGAAGCTGCCGAAGAGACCATTGGATACAGAAAGAACGTTAAAACAGAATGGATTTCCAACGACACCTGGAAAACCATAGAAGAAAGAAGACAGTTCAAGAAGAAGCTACTGGACTCCAAATCACCAAGGCTAAAAGAGCGAATAACGAGTTGGTACAGGGAGAAAGACAGAGAAGTTAAGACATCGACAAGAAGGGACAAGCGCAGGCACATCGAACAACTTGCTGAGGATGCTGAGAGGGCTGCAGAACAGAAAGACATGAAAACCGTCTACATGACCACCAAGAAACTGAGAGGAGACCGCGGACAGAATCAAGACATCCCTGTAAGAGCAAAGGACGGAACTCCCATCACAGAAGAATATGCAAAACTAAAAAGGTGGAAAGAACATTTCCGTCAAATCCTGAACCGGCCAGATCCACCAGCGCTTGCTGACATACCTGAGGCAGATGAGGACCTGGACATTGACATGGGAGACATTAGAGTGGAGGAAGTCAAGGCAGCCATCCACAAGATGAAGAACGGTAAGGCCCCTGGAGAGGATGGCGTGTGCCCCGAAATGCTCAAGGCGGAGGAAGAGGAAACGCCACTGGTTCTTCAGTGCGTCTTGCAAGACATCTGGGAAAAGGAGAGATGCCCAGACATTTGGAGAATTGGCACCATCATCAAGTTGCCTAAGAAAGGAGATCTAGGGGACTGCAACAACTGGAGGGGCATCACTCTACTTCCTCTCACGAGCAAAGTCTTCTGCCGCATTATATTACAGCGCATCATAGCAGCGGTGGACATCAAACTGCGTCAAGAACAAGCTGGCTTCAGGAAAGGAAAGTCATGCATCGACCACATCTTCACGCTTCGGCAGATCTTGGAACAGTCCCACGAATGGAACAGCCCACTCTACCTGGTCTTCGTCGACTTCGAGAAGGCGTTTGACAGCCTACACCGTGACTCACTCTGGAAGATACTTCGACACTACGGCATTCCAAAGAAGCTGGTAACCATCATCCAGGACCTGTACAAGAACTTTGAGTGTCGTGTCATCCATAACAATGAACTTACCGAACCGTTCAATGTGCACACCGGAGTGAAGCAGGGATGCATCCTGTCGCCGATCCTGTTTTCTCTGGCCATTGATTGGCTGATGCGAAGCGTCACCGAAGGACAGCGACGGTCCAAACTCATGAATATTCATGAGGTGGCACCTTGTGTAACAATGGTGTGATTACACAGCCATTACAGGTAACAGTGCATGGGGTGGGTTAAGGTTAGGGCTTGGGGTTAGCATCAGGGCTAGTGTTAGCATCTGAGCTAAAGTAGGGTTTATGGATGTTAGAGTTAGGGTTAGGGTTAGCATTAGAGTAGCGTTAGCATGTTAGTATTAGCAAGCAGGCTAAAATAGGGGTAAAGATTGAGGTTAGGGTTAGGGTTAGCATTAGCATGTTAGCATGTTAGCATGTAGGCTAAAGTAGAAAAGGTTGAAATTAGGGTTTTAGAGTGTTAGGGTTAGTGTTAGCATGTTAGCATTAGCATGTTAGCATGTTAGCATATGGGCTAAAGTAGCAGAAAAGGTTGAAATTAGGGTTTTAGAGTGTTAGGATTAGTGTTAGCATGTTAGCATTAGCATGTTAGCATATAGGCTACAGTAGCAGAAAAGGTTGAAATTAGGGTATTTAGGAGGTTAGGGTTAGGGGTTAGGGTTAGGTTAGGGTTAGGATTAGGGAATATACAATGACTCCCCCCATCACAGCCCAGAAGACTGCGTGGTTGTATAGGGAGACAAGGAAAGTGCACGGGCCGGCGCTTGTTAAGCAGTGCTACCGCTCTTGCAAAAGGGGTTAGGGTTAGGGTTAGGTTTAGAGTTAATGTTATTTAAATGTATTTCCCATTTGGGATTTGTTTTGCACTGGCTTCACCCTTCTACCTTTTTAATTTACTGTAATTCCTGGAATGTGACTGGTGTTCTGATGAATAAAGTTGTGTTCTGGAAACTTTGTTGTGTTCTATGTAATTTGTTAATTTACTCTGTGTATTTGAGTCAAGCCCTCCAGGTCCTTTATCAGAGATATTTAACGTTTATTTTAAGAGAAACTGAGTGGAGCCCTGGTGGCTCAGCGGCAGGTCCCCCGTCCAGCACACGGAAGGCCCGGGCTCGACCCCGCCACCGGACAGGGAGCAACCGAAAGCAAGCAACCCCAAAAAAAAGGGGGGCTGAGGTTTTGGGCCACCAGGAGCAAAAACAAACCGACCACAGACAAGACTTAAGTAGATGAAAATTCAAATTTTATTTTTTGTTTGTTATAATGGAATGTGAAAGAAGGGAAAGAGTGAAAGGCAAGAAAAAAAGAGGGGAAGGAAAGAAAGAAGGTTGGCTCAGTGGCAGGCCCCACGCCCATCACACAGAAGGCCCGGGTTCGATTCCCACCACTGAACAGGGTCCACAAGGCGGCAGCGGGAAAAAAAAGAAAAGGACAGAAAAAAGGTCCAGACACTCAAAGGTGTCTAAACCAAAATTATTTTTACTGTATAGATGAGGGCTGGGGGAAGGGGTGTGGTTAGGGTTAGGGCTGGGGAAAGGGGTGTGGTTAGGGTTAGGGCTTGGGTTAGGGTTAGGGTTAGGGTTAGGTTTGTGGAATATACAATGACTCCCCCCATCACAGCCCAGAAGACTGCGTGGTTGTATAGGGAGACAAGGAAAGTGCACGGGCCGGCGCTTGTTAAGCAATGCTACCGCTCTTGCAAAAGAGGTGATAGCCACTGGACTGAGTGGGTCAGGGTTAGGGAAAAAGTAAGGAACCGGTACCCCCTCGCGAGGGACCGGAAATGCACGGGCCATCCCCCGGGATCCTGCTCTCAGTCGATCCCCGGGCCCTGTTGGCTTAAAAGTGTTGCGGGGATACTGTCCCCGTTGTCTGTAGTGGACCTCCGTCCACTGTTCCTGAGCTCTGTAGCTCATGCTTGTAGTGTTTAAATGTTTTTATCTTTTTATTTAAAGATATGAGATTATTAATTAAAGATATAAATTTTTATGTATATATGAAAGAAACCTTTTTAATTATATAAAATAAAATGAAATGAATAAAGTTTTAATTGTTTTAAATAAAAAAACAAATCAAAATGCAACCAAAAAACTCCCTAAAAAAAGGCTGTGCCCTGTCGCGACGTTTCGACCTATGAGGTCTTCTTCAGGCAAGGGCACAATGTAAAAAGACTGGCTAAAGGCTTTAAGGAACTGAAAATGATGTTTCTCCGACCACAGTCAAAGCAGAAATGAGCAAGGTCTGTCCCTCCCATCTATATATGAACAAACTAAAATATAGTCCCTCCCACTTTAATTCTGTTTAACCTTTTTATTTTTTTAGTTTTTTTAATTATTTTTTTATTTTTTTTATTTTTTATGTTCTTTTTTTATTTTTTATTTTTTATTTCAACACTTACAGTCATATACCTCCCCTTATATACAACTCCTATTTAGGGTCAGAAAATGTTACGGAAACAGCACCCGAACTTAGGATTAAGAATTAGGGTTAGAAATTAAATCAAACAATTGGGGTTAGGGTTAGGAACGGGTTAGGGGTTATGGGTTAGGATTAGAGGTTAGGGTTAGGGTTATGGGTTGAGGTTAGAGGTTAGGGTTAGAGGTTAGGGTTGGCAGTTAGGGTTAGGGGTTGGGGTTAGGGTTGGGGGTTAGGGTTAGAGTTTGAGGTTAGGTTTGTGTTGTGGGGTGGGAATTAGGGTTAGGAATTAGGGTTAGGGTTAGGAATTAGGGTTAGGGTTAGGGTTGGGGAAGGGGAAGGGGATAGGGAACACCCCAGGCCGTGGTCCCAGCAAAAGCCGAGACCGACGTTGTGCACGGGCACGCCTCGAGTCCCAGTGGTCATCCCACCATGTGTCCTTCTTCACTGAATCACCACATACTCACTCCAATTGCCTTAAATTGTCCCTTTCAGTCTCCAATCATTTACCCCATAATGTTTACTTACCCCTGTCTACTCTGGTTATTAAGTGCTTATGGTGGCACTGCCCTTTAACCATAAAGCCACTCAATAATCATCATGTTTGATGAAATGATAAATGTTCCATGGTGGATGTCTATCCCTTAACCATGGAACAGTGTTTCAAAAAATTATTCCTTTCAGGAATCACCAGCTCAATTTTTTATAGACGTCTTGATTTAATTTGCAAGTCAGTGTGCGCAATATTTCGGCTTTTCTCAGCCTTCTTCAGGCGCTGACTTGCTATTTTTTGGCACCCCCAGCCCATACTACTCTTGTGGCACCCCCAGACAGTAGTGGGCATTCTCTCTGTAACCTCTATGTAAACTTACCATGAGGTTTACTGGTCTGTGGCTGGCTTCTAGAAGCTCTCTCCCTTCTGGGTTGCCTGCTTTTATAAGCTTGGCTCCACCCCTGGCTAAATAATATTTTTTCCAGAGCAGGTAAGTATTTTAAACTTGTTGTTGCTTTTTTCATCCTCTAGATGTCCTCCACGCTCCATTTTTGGGAGCATGACTCTGCTGGATGAATCTAGGGCAAAGTTCATCACTTTTTTTCATGGAGACTTTTTTTTAGGCATTTTAATGTTTTTTTCTCCATTTTAAAGGGGCAGGTGAGTATTTCCTTTTTTCCACAACAGGTAAGTATTTTAATTTTACTTGTTTTTATCCACTGATTGTGGCTTTTCCTGTTTTCTAGGTGCTGGTGGTTGAAGCAGTGGGAGAACATTGGTGAAAAGCCCACCAGGACCCGGGTGGCACTGGCTGGTTAGGTTTGTGTTGTGGGGTGGGAATTAGGGTTAGGAATTAGGGTTAGGGTTAGGAATTAGGGTTAGGGTTAGGGTTGGGGAAGGGGAAGGGGATAGGGAACACCCCAGGCCGTGGTCCCAGCAAAAGCCGAGACCGACGTTGTGCACGGGCACGCCTCGAGTCCCAGTGGTCATCCCACCATGTGTCCTTCTTCACTGAATCACCACATACTCACTCCAATTGCCTTAAATTGTCCCTTTCAGTCTCCAATCATTTACCCCATAATGTTTACTTACCCCTGTCTACTCTGGTTATTAAGTGCTTATGGTGGCACTGCCCTTTAACCATAAAGCCACTCAATAATCATCATGTTTGATGAAATGATAAATGTTCCATGGTGGATGTCTATCCCTTAACCATGGAACAGTGTTTCAAAAAATTATTCCTTTCAGGAATCACCAGCTCAATTTTTTATAGACGTCTTGATTTAATTTGCAAGTCAGTGTGCGCAATATTTCGGCTTTTCTCAGCCTTCTTCAGGCGCTGACTTGCTATTTTTTGGCACCCCCAGCCCATACTACTCTTGTGGCACCCCCAGACAGTAGTGGGCATTCTCTCTGTAACCTCTATGTAAACTTACCATGAGGTTTACTGGTCTGTGGCTGGCTTCTAGAAGCTCTCTCCCTTCTGGGTTGCCTGCTTTTATAAGCTTGGCTCCACCCCTGGCTAAATAATATTTTTTCCAGAGCAGGTAAGTATTTTAAACTTGTTGTTGCTTTTTTCATCCTCTAGATGTCCTCCACGCTCCATTTTTGGGAGCATGACTCTGCTGGATGAATCTAGGGCAAAGTTCATCACTTTTTTTCATGGAGACTTTTTTTTAGGCATTTTAATGTTTTTTTCTCCATTTTAAAGGGGCAGGTGAGTATTTCCTTTTTTCCACAACAGGTAAGTATTTTAATTTTACTTGTTTTTATCCACTGATTGTGGCTTTTCCTGTTTTCTAGGTGCTGGTGGTTGAAGCAGTGGGAGAACATTGGTGAAAAGCCCACCAGGACCCGGGTGGCACTGGCTGGTTAGGTTTGTGTTGTGGGGTGGGAATTAGGGTTAGGAATTAGGGTTAGGGTTAGGAATTAGGGTTAGGGTTAGGGTTGGGGAAGGGGAAGGGGATAGGGAACACCCCAGGCCGTGGTCCCAGCAAAAGCCGAGACCGACGTTGTGCACGGGCACGCCTCGAGTCCCAGTGGTCATCCCACCATGTGTCCTTCTTCACTGAATCACCACATACTCACTCCAATTGCCTTAAATTGTCCCTTTCAGTCTCCAATCATTTCCCCCATAATGTTTACTTACCCCTGTCTACTCTGGTTATTAAGTGCTTATGGTGGCACTGCCCTTTAACCATAAAGCCACTCAATAATCATCATGTTTGATGAAATGATAAATGTTCCATGGTGGATGTCTATCCCTTAACCATGGAACAGTGTTTCAAAAAATTATTCCTTTCAGGAATCACCAGCTCAATTTTTTATAGACGTCTTGATTTAATTTGCAAGTCAGTGTGCGCAATATTTCGGCTTTTCTCAGCCTTCTTCAGGCGCTGACTTGCTATTTTTTGGCACCCCCAGCCCATACTACTCTTGTGGCACCCCCAGACAGTAGTGGGCATTCTCTCTGTAACCTCTATGTAAACTTACCATGAGGTTTACTGGTCTGTGGCTGGCTTCTAGAAGCTCTCTCCCTTCTGGGTTGCCTGCTTTTATAAGCTTGGCTCCACCCCTGGCTAAATAATATTTTTTCCAGAGCAGGTAAGTATTTTAAACTTGTTGTTGCTTTTTTCATCCTCTAGATGTCCTCCACGCTCCATTTTTGGGAGCATGACTCTGCTGGATGAATCTAGGGCAAAGTTCATCACTTTTTTTCATGGAGACTTTTTTTTAGGCATTTTAATGGGGGCAGGTGAGTATTTCCTTTTTTCCACAACAGGTAAGTATTTTAATTTTACTTGTTTTTATCCACTGATTGTGGCTTTTCCTGTTTTCTAGGTGCTGGTGGTTGAAGCAGTGGGAGAACATTGGTGAAAACCCCACCAGGACCCGGGTGGCACTGGCTGGTTAGGTTTGTGTTGGGGGGTGGGAATTAGGGTTAGGAATTAGGGTTAGGGGATAGGGAACACCCCAGGCCGTGGTCCCAGCAAAAGCCGAGACCGACGTTGTGCACGGGCACGCCTCGAGTCCCAGTGGTCATCCCACCATGTGTCCTTCTTCACTGAATCACCACATACTCACTCCAATTGCCTTAAATTGTCCCTTTCAGTCTCCAATCATTTACCCCATAATGTTTACTTACCCCTGTCTACTCTGGTTATTAAGTGCTTATGGTGGCACTGCCCTTTAACCATAAAGCCACTCAATAATCATCATGTTTGATGAAATGATAAATGTTCCATGGTGGATGTCTATCCCTTAACCATGGAACAGTGTTTCAAAAAATTATTCCTTTCAGGAATCACCAGCTCAATTTTTTATAGACGTCTTGATTTAATTTGCAAGTCAGTGTGCGCAATATTTCGGCTTTTCTCAGCCTTCTTCAGGCGCTGACTTGCTATTTTTTGGCACCCCCAGCCCATACTACTCTTGTGGCACCCCCAGACAGTAGTGGGCATTCTCTCTGTAACCTCTATGTAAACTTACCATGAGGTTTACTGGTCTGTGGCTGGCTTCTAGAAGCTCTCTCCCTTCTGGGTTGCCTGCTTTTATAAGCTTGGCTCCACCCCTGGCTAAATAATATTTTTTCCAGAGCAGGTAAGTATTTTAAACTTGTTGTTGCTTTTTTCATCCTCTAGATGTCCTCCACGCTCCATTTTTGGGAGCATGACTCTGCTGGATGAATCTAGGGCAAAGTTCATCACTTTTTTTCATGGAGACTTTTTTTTAGGCATTTTAATGGGGGCAGGTGAGTATTTCCTTTTTTCCACAACAGGTAAGTATTTTAATTTTACTTGTTTTTATCCACTGATTGTGGCTTTTCCTGTTTTCTAGGTGCTGGTGGTTGAAGCAGTGGGAGAACATTGGTGAAAAGCCCACCAGGACCCGGGTGGCACTGGCTGGTTAGGTTTGTGTTGTGGGGTGGGAATTAGGGTTAGGAATTAGGGTTAGGGTTAGGAATTAGGGTTAGGGTTAGGGTTGGGGAAGGGGAAGGGGATAGGGAACACCCCAGGCCGTGGTCCCAGCAAAAGCCGAGACCGACGTTGTGCACGGGCACGCCTCGAGTCCCAGTGGTCATCCCACCATGTGTCCTTCTTCACTGAATCACCACATACTCACTCCAATTGCCTTAAATTGTCCCTTTCAGTCTCCAATCATTTACCCCATAATGTTTACTTACCCCTGTCTACTCTGGTTATTAAGTGCTTATGGTGGCACTGCCCTTTAACCATAAAGCCACTCAATAATCATCATGTTTGATGAAATGATAAATGTTCCATGGTGGATGTCTATCCCTTAACCATGGAACAGTGTTTCAAAAAATTATTCCTTTCAGGAATCACCAGCTCAATTTTTTATAGACGTCTTGATTTAATTTGCAAGTCAGTGTGCGCAATATTTCGGCTTTTCTCAGCCTTCTTCAGGCGCTGACTTGCTATTTTTTGGCACCCCCAGCCCATACTACTCTTGTGGCACCCCCAGACAGTAGTGGGCATTCTCTCTGTAACCTCTATGTAAACTTACCATGAGGTTTACTGGTCTGTGGCTGGCTTCTAGAAGCTCTCTCCCTTCTGGGTTGCCTGCTTTTATAAGCTTGGCTCCACCCCTGGCTAAATAATATTTTTTCCAGAGCAGGTAAGTATTTTAAACTTGTTGTTGCTTTTTTCATCCTCTAGATGTCCTCCACGCTCCATTTTTGGGAGCATGACTCTGCTGGATGAATCTAGGGCAAAGTTCATCACTTTTTTTCATGGAGACTTTTTTTTAGGCATTTTAATGTTTTTTTCTCCATTTTAAAGGGGCAGGTGAGTATTTCCTTTTTTCCACAACAGGTAAGTATTTTAATTTTACTTGTTTTTATCCACTGATTGTGGCTTTTCCTGTTTTCTAGGTGCTGGTGGTTGAAGCAGTGGGAGAACATTGGTGAAAAGCCCACCAGGACCCGGGTGGCACTGGCTGGTTAGGTTTGTGTTGTGGGGTGGGAATTAGGGTTAGGAATTAGGGTTAGGGTTAGGAATTAGGGTTAGGGTTAGGGTTGGGGAAGGGGAAGGGGATAGGGAACACCCCAGGCCGTGGTCCCAGCAAAAGCCGAGACCGACGTTGTGCACGGGCACGCCTCGAGTCCCAGTGGTCATCCCACCATGTGTCCTTCTTCACTGAATCACCACATACTCACTCCAATTGCCTTAAATTGTCCCTTTCAGTCTCCAATCATTTACCCCATAATGTTTACTTACCCCTGTCTACTCTGGTTATTAAGTGCTTATGGTGGCACTGCCCTTTAACCATAAAGCCACTCAATAATCATCATGTTTGATGAAATGATAAATGTTCCATGGTGGATGTCTATCCCTTAACCATGGAACAGTGTTTCAAAAAATTATTCCTTTCAGGAATCACCAGCTCAATTTTTTATAGACGTCTTGATTTAATTTGCAAGTCAGTGTGCGCAATATTTCGGCTTTTCTCAGCCTTCTTCAGGCGCTGACTTGCTATTTTTTGGCACCCCCAGCCCATACTACTCTTGTGGCACCCCCAGACAGTAGTGGGCATTCTCTCTGTAACCTCTATGTAAACTTACCATGAGGTTTACTGGTCTGTGGCTGGCTTCTAGAAGCTCTCTCCCTTCTGGGTTGCCTGCTTTTATAAGCTTGGCTCCACCCCTGGCTAAATAATATTTTTTCCAGAGCAGGTAAGTATTTTAAACTTGTTGTTGCTTTTTTCATCCTCTAGATGTCCTCCACGCTCCATTTTTGGGAGCATGACTCTGCTGGATGAATCTAGGGCAAAGTTCATCACTTTTTTTCATGGAGACTTTTTTTTAGGCATTTTAATGTTTTTTTCTCCATTTTAAAGGGGCAGGTGAGTATTTCCTTTTTTCCACAACAGGTAAGTATTTTAATTTTACTTGTTTTTATCCACTGATTGTGGCTTTTCCTGTTTTCTAGGTGCTGGTGGTTGAAGCAGTGGGAGAACATTGGTGAAAAGCCCACCAGGACCCGGGTGGCACTGGCTGGTTAGGTTTGTGTTGTGGGGTGGGAATTAGGGTTAGGAATTAGGGTTAGGGTTAGGAATTAGGGTTAGGGTTAGGGTTGGGGAAGGGGAAGGGGATAGGGAACACCCCAGGCCGTGGTCCCAGCAAAAGCCGAGACCGACGTTGTGCACGGGCACGCCTCGAGTCCCAGTGGTCATCCCACCATGTGTCCTTCTTCACTGAATCACCACATACTCACTCCAATTGCCTTAAATTGTCCCTTTCAGTCTCCAATCATTTACCCCATAATGTTTACTTACCCCTGTCTACTCTGGTTATTAAGTGCTTATGGTGGCACTGCCCTTTAACCATAAAGCCACTCAATAATCATCATGTTTGATGAAATGATAAATGTTCCATGGTGGATGTCTATCCCTTAACCATGGAACAGTGTTTCAAAAAATTATTCCTTTCAGGAATCACCAGCTCAATTTTTTATAGACGTCTTGATTTAATTTGCAAGTCAGTGTGCGCAATATTTCGGCTTTTCTCAGCCTTCTTCAGGCGCTGACTTGCTATTTTTTGGCACCCCCGGGCCCATACTACTCTTGTGGCACCCCCAGACAGTAGTGGGCATTCTCTCTGTAACCTCTATGTAAACTTACCATGAGGTTTACTGGTCTGTGGCTGGCTTCTAGAAGCTCTCTCCCTTCTGGGTTGCCTGCTTTTATAAGCTTGGCTCCACCCCTGGCTAAATAATATTTTTTCCAGAGCAGGTAAGTATTTTAAACTTGTTGTTGCTTTTTTCATCCTCTAGATGTCCTCCACGCTCCATTTTTGGGAGCATGACTCTGCTGGATGAATCTAGGGCAAAGTTCATCACTTTTTTTCATGGAGACTTTTTTTTAGGCATTTTAATGTTTTTTTCTCCATTTTAAAGGGGCAGGTGAGTATTTCCTTTTAAGGAAGTATTTTATTTACCATGATTTGGTTTTCTGTTTTTGGTGTGGTTTGAGTGGGAGATGGAAACGGGTCGGGGTTGGTGGGGAATTAGGGTTGGTGGGTTAGGTTAGGAATTAGGGTAGGGTAGGTTGGGAGGGAGGGGGGAACCCCAGGCCTGGTCCCACAAGCCCCATTTACGGACCCTAGTCCCAGGGCATCCCCTTTTCTTCCATCCTTCACTAATGCCTTATTCCCTTTACTAAATTTCCCCATAATTTTTCCCTGTATTTTAGTTTTATCCTTACTAACCTCAATAACATATGTTAAATATATGTTATGGTTATTTCCATGGAATTTAAAATTATCCTTCAGGCACTTTTTTTAACGCCTATTTTTGATCTTGCATTCGGCTTTCGCTTTTCAGGCTACTTCTATTTTTGGCCCCCCTTCTTGGCACCCCCTGTGGCACTCTCTGTAACTTGTAACCCTGTTATGTTTCGGCTTTAGACTTCCTTCTGGCTTTTATCTTGGTCCCCGCTAATAATTTTTCCACGGAATTTTTAAGTTGTCTTTTTTACTTAGATGTTCACTCATTTTTCGCTCTTGGGACTGGATTCTTTTTAGGAATTTTTTTTTATTTTTTTCTTTTTTTTTTTTTAAGGGTTTTAAACTTTTTAAACCAAGGTTTTATTTTTTTTTTTTGTGGTTTTTTGTGGTTGGGTTTTCAGGGGGTTGGGAGGGGAGGTGGGGGGGGGGGTGGTTGGGGAAAGGGTTGGGTTGGAATTGGGTTAGGTTGGGGGGAAGGGAAGGGGTTTTGGGGGACACAACCCGGGGAACACGGGCCCCCTCACCAACCCCTTTTCATGACCCCCCTTTTTTAATGTTTCACTCCCTTTCCAAATTCCCTAATTTCTATCTTAATCTAATTTTCTATTGTCTACCTTATAAGTTTATTATTATTTAAAATACCCTAATTTATATCATTTAATATAACAGTTTTAAATTAAACTTTCCAGGTTCCCATAACTTTAAAATTCCCCTTTAATACAAATTTTATGCAAGTATTGGGTTTTCCCGCCTTTTCAATTTCGGGTTTCTTTTCCCCAAAACCTTTTCCCCCCGCCCATTTTGGCCCCCTGAAAATTTAATTTTAAGGTTTTTTTAAAGTTTCTCTTTCCTCTTTTTTTCCACCCTTGGAAAATTTAAATTTTTCCAGGAAAGGTATATTTTTTCGGGTTTTTTTTTCACTTGTTTT
>JAUCMX010000256.1:0-12444 GCA_033459395.1 Hemibagrus guttatus | reverse complement strand
TAATAACATTTTCTTGCCTAAAAAAAGTCTCCATGAAAAAAAGTGATGAACTTTGCCCTAGATTCATCCAGCAGAGTCATGCTCCCAAAAGTGGAGTGTGGAGGACATCTAGTGGATGAAAAAAGCAACAACAAGTTTAAAATACTTACCTGCTCTGGAAAAAATAATATTTAGCCAGGGGTGGAGCCAAGCTTATAAAAGCAGGCAACCCAGAAGGGAGAGAGCTTCTAGAAGCCAGCCACAGACCAGTAAACCTCATGGTAAGTTTACATAGAGGTTACAGAGAGAATGCCCACTACTGTCGGGGGGTGCCACAAGAGTAGTAGGGGCTGGGGGTGCCAAAAAATAGCAAGTCAGCGCCTGAAGAAGGCTCAGAAAAGCCGAAATATTGCGCACACTGACTTGCAAATTAAATCAAGACGTCTATAAATAATTGAGCTGGTAATTCCTGAAAGGAATAATTTTTTGAAACACTGTTCCATGGTTAAGGGATAGACATCCACCATGGAACATTTATCATTTCATAAAACATGATGATTATTGAGTGGCTTTATGGTTAAAGGGCAGTGCCACCATAAGCACTTAATAACCAGAGTAGACAGGGGTAAGTAAACATTATGGGGTAAATGATTGGAGACTGAAAGGGGCAATTTAAGGCAATTGGAGTGAGTATGTGGTGATTCAGTGAAGAAGGACACATGGTGGGATGACCACTGGGGCTCGAGGCGTGCCCGTGCACAACGTCGGTCTCGGCTTTTGCTGGGACCACGGCCTGGGGTGTTCCCTGTCCCCTTCCCCTTCCTCAACCCTAACCCTAACCCTAATTCCTAACCCTAACCCTAATTTCCACCCCACAACACAAACCTAACCAGCCAGTGCCACCCGGGTCCTGGTGGGCTTTTCACCAATGTTCCCCCACTGCTTCAACCACCAGCACCTAGAAAACGGGAAAAGCCACAATCAGTGGATATAAACAAGAAAAATTAAAATACTTACCTGTTGTGGAAAAAAGGAAATACTCACCTGCCCTGAAAAATGGAGAAAAAAACATTAAAATGTTAATTTAATAACATTTTCTTGCCTAAAAAAAGTCTCCATGAAAAAAAGTGATGAACTTTGCCCTAGATTCATCCAGCAGAGTCATGCTCCCAAAAGTGGAGTGTGGAGGACATCTAGTGGATGAAAAAAGCAACAACAAGTTTAAAATACTTACCTGCTCGGGAAAAAATAATATTTAGCCAGGGGTGGAGCCAAGCTTATAAAAGCAGGCAACCCAGAAGGGAGAGAGCTTCTAGAAGCCAGCCACAGACCAGTAAACCTCATGTCTGGGGGTGCCACAAGAGTAGTATGGGCTGGGGGTGCCAAAAAATAGCAAGTCAGCGCCTGAAGAAGGCTCAGAAAAGCCGAAATATTGCGCACACTGACTTGCAAATTAAATCAAGACGTCTATAAATAATTGAGCTGGTAATTCCTGAAAGGAATAATTTTTTGAAACACTGTTCCATGGTTAAGGGATAGACATCCACCATGGAACATTTATCATTTCATCAAACATGATGATTATTGAGTGGCTTTATGGTTAAAGGGCAGTGCCACCATAAGCACTTAATAACCAGAGTAGACAGGGGTAAGTAAACATTATGGGGTAAATGATTGGAGACTAAAAGGGGCAATTTAAGGCAATTGGAGTGAGTATGTGGTGATTCAGTGAAGAAGGACACATGGTGGGATGACCACTGGGGCTCGAGGCGTGCCCGTGCACAACGTCGGTCTCGGCTTTTGCTGGGACCACGGCCTGGGGTGTACCCTAATTCCTAACCCTAACCCTAATTTCCACCCCACAACACAAACCTAACCAGCCAGTGCCACCCGGGTCCTGGTGGGCTTTTCACCAATGTTCTCCCACTGCTTCAACCACCAGCACCTAGAAAACAGGAAAAGCCACAATCAGTGGATATAAACAAGTAAAATTAAAATACTTACCTGTTGTGGAAAAAAGGAAATACTCACCTGCCCTGAAAAATGGAGAAAAAAACATTAAAATGTTAATTTAATAACATTTTCTTGCCTAAAAAAAGTCTCCATGAAAAAAAGTGATGAACTTTGCCCTAGATTCATCCAGCAGAGTCATGCTCCCAAAAGTGGATGTGGAGGACATCTAGTGGATGAAAAAAGCAACAACAAGTTTAAAATACTTACCTGCTCTGGAAAAAATAATATTTAGCCAGGGGTGGAGCCAAGCTTATAAAAGCAGGCAACCCAAAAGGGGAGAGAGCTTCTAGAAGCCAGCCACAGACCAGTAAACCTCATGGTAAGTTTACATAGAGGTTACAGAGAGAATGCCCACTACTGTCTGGGGGTGCCACAAGAGTAGTATGGGCTGGGGGTGCCAAAAAATAGCAAGTCAGCGCCTGAAGAAGGCTCAGAAAAGCCGAAATATTGCGCACACTGACTTGCAAATTAAATCAAGACGTCTATAAAAATTGAGCTGGTAATTCCTGAAAGGAAAAATTTTTTTGAAACACTGTTCCATGGTTAAGGGATAGACATCCACCATGGAACATTTATCATTTCATCAAACATGATGATTATTGAGTGGCTTTATGGTTAAAGGGCAGTGCCACCATAAGCACTTAATAACCAGAGTAGACAGGGGTAAGTAAACATTATGGGGTAAATGATTGGAGACTGAAAGGGGCAATTTAAGGCAATTGGAGTGAGTATGTGGTGATTCAGTGAAGAAGGACACATGGTGGGATGACCACTGGGGCTCGAGGCGTGCCCGTGCACAACGTCGGTCTCGGCTTTTGCTGGGACCACGGCCTGGGGTGTTCCCTGTCCCCTTCCCCTTCCTCAACCCTAACCCTAACCCTAATTCCTAACCCTAATTCCTAACCCTAACCCTAATTTCCACCCCACAACACAAACCTAACCAGCCAGTGCCACCCGGGTCCTGGTGGGCTTTTCACCAATGTTCTCCCACTGCTTCAACCACCAGCACCTAGAAAACAGGAAAAGCCACAATCAGTGGATATAAACAAGTAAAATTAAAATACTTACCTGTTGTGGAAAAAAGGAAATACTCACCTGCCCTGAAAAATGGAGAAAAAAACATTAAAATGTTAATTTAATAACATTTTCTTGCCTAAAAAAAGTCTCCATGAAAAAAAGTGATGAACTTTGCCCTAGATTCATCCAGCAGAGTCATGCTCCCAAAAGTGGACTGTGGAGGACATCTAGTGGATGAAAAAAGCAACAACAAGTTTAAAATACTTACCTGCTCTGGAAAAAATAATATTTAGCCAGGGGTGGAGCCAAGCTTATAAAAGCAGGCAACCCAGAAGGGAGAGAGCTTCTAGAAGCCAGCCACAGACCAGTAAACCTCATGGTAAGTTTACATAGAGGTTACAGAGAGAATGCCCACTACTGTCTGGCGGTGCCACAAGAGTAGTATGGGCTGGGGGTGCCAAAAAATAGCAAGTCAGCGCCTGAAGAAGGCTCAGAAAAGCCGAAATATTGCGCACACTGACTTGCAAATTAAATCAAGACGTCTATAAAAAATTGAGCTGGTAATTCCTGAAAGGAATAATTTTTTGAAACACTGTTCCATGGTTAAGGGATAGACATCCACCATGGAACATTTATCATTTCATCAAACATGATGATTATTGAGTGGCTTTATGGTTAAAGGGCAGTGCCACCATAAGCACTTAATAACCAGAGTAGACAGGGGTAAGTAAACATTATGGGGTAAATGATTGGAGACTGAAAGGGGCAATTTAAGGCAATTGGAGTGAGTATGTGGTGATTCAGTGAAGAAGGACACATGGTGGGATGACCACTGGGGCTCGAGGCGTGCCCGTGCACAACGTCGGTCTCGGCTTTTGCTGGGACCACGGCCTGGGGTGTTCCCTGTCCCCTTCCCCTTCCTCAACCCTAACCCTAACCCTAATTCCTAACCCTAATTTCCACCCCACAACACAAACCTAACCGTTAGTTAGAACCTTAAATCTAATTTTTAACCCTAAACCTTACCCCAACCCTAAACATAACCATAGGCGTCCTAGGAGGTCAGAACCCTAATTCAAAATGACCCCGAACCCTAAATCCCGAGCCCTAACTTTAATCTTAGTCCTAATCTGGGTATTAGGGCTCATGGAGGGACTTTACCCCAGAACATGATTTCTAGTCTTTAAACCTAAATAGGCGATATTTTTTCTAACGTCATGATGGGGGTGGCTGAAAATGAGGCCTGAGTGGCTGGCCCGTGCCTAACGCGGTTTCCGGGTCATTCCCGGAGCGGCGGTCTTTTCCCCTAACCTAACCCTAACCACTAACCCAACCCTAACCACTAACCCTATCCTAACCCTAACCCTAACCTCCTAAAAACCCTAATTTCTATCTTTACACCCACTTTAGCCAGCCTGCTAACACTAACATGCCAATGCTAACCCTAACACTCTAAAACCCTAATTTCAACCTTTTCCGCTACTTTAGCCTACATGCTAACATGCTAATGCTAACATGCTAACACTAACCCTAACACACTAAAACCCCAATTTCAACCTTTTCCGTTACTTTAGCCTACATGCTAACATGCTAATGCTAACATGCTAACACTAACCCTAACACCCTAAAACCCTAATTTCAACCTTTTCTGCTACTTTAGCCTACATGCTAACATGCTAACACTAACCCTAACTTCAATCTTTACCCCTATCTTAGCCTGCATGCTAATACTAACATGCTAACGCTACTCTAACACTAACCCTAACCCTAACTCTAACATCCATAAACTCTACTTTAGCTCAGATGCTAACGCTAGCCCTGATGCTAATCCTAGCCCAGAGACTAACCCCAAGCCCTAACCTTAATCCACCCCATACACTGTTACATGTAATGGCTGTGTAATCACACCATTATTACACAAGGTGCCACCTCATGAATATTCATAAGTTTGGACCATGTCTGTGTCAAATATGCACAGAGAGGATTCTGGTCCATCTTAAAATGACAACTTTAAACATTAATATCTCGGGAACCGTTCTAGCTATCGACATCCCGTTTTTTTTGCCGTGCACAACTCCACCGAGGACAAACAATATACCGTCCTCGAGAAAACGGTACCAAAAGATGGGATAACCCATCCAAATACACCAAAATTGGGGAACCAACCCAGTAGAAGCCTGATGGCTGCCTGAAGGATTCCAAACTCCGTTTAGAGTTGGAATAGGTAGGGCCGCTCTCCGCTAGATTGCTACCCGACCAGAGTCATCTGGAGGTAGTGTTTTACATGCTGCACTCTGGACCTCTGGTTTAGATAGGAGGGGAACATTCTGAGCATCTCGGATACCTTGCGGTGTTAACGAAGAGGTGCTCGTCTGCGACCCCAACGGGCCTCCCGGACGCCAAGGCCATTTAGCTAGATTCCACTCGGATGACAGACCTCAGCCACAGGCTCTGTCCGGGTGACTCGGGAAACCTTGCGGTGTTAACGAGAGTCATTCTGGGCAGAGCAAGGTAGGTGAACCGGCCTCCCTGGGTCCACTTGGACAGCACGCAGGGTGGTGGTCTGAGGCCAACAGAACTTAAATGGGGCCAAGTCTTCTTACCGATGATCAGCATCGACCATGCACCGGTCCATGGCGCACTACACCGCACCCACCTGTTATTATCTTCATAGTTTAGCTAAAACATAATTTAGAGTAATTAAAATTTAAATTAAAATAGTTAAATAGGAGCAGTAGTGACAACAACAAATAGTAGGATAGATAGCTTCAGCCACTATGTATCAAACATAGGATTTACCAATATATTTTAAACATAGCATTAATATATGATCGGTCAATCAATAGGCTTAAAAGTATAGAATTAGGCTTATAACAGCATTATCCAACAGATTTTAAGGTGACCTAATTTAAAGCAGCTATCTAGTATCAAACCAAATGAATCACTTTTTTGATTGGACATGGGACACAAGCCGAGGAGTGATCGACCTGCGGCTGGCCGCCTCAGAGGAGGGTGTTTAGTGATGAAAGGCCGAAACACCCAGAGAATCTGAGGAGCACTACTGATGATGTGTCCTGAAATTTAGCATAGGGCAAAAACTCTCTGAATAAATAAATAAATAAATAAAATAAATAAAAAACAACCTTAATCAGTAGAATAGGCCACACATTTAGCCAAAAACACACATGAGCAGCAATAAAAGAGGTTGTGACCCACTCAGTCCAGTGGCTATCACCTCTTTTGCAAGAGCGGTAGCATTGCTTAACAAGCACCGGCCCGTGCACTTTCCTTGTCTCCCTATACAACCACACAGTCTTCTGGGCTGTGATGGGGGGAGTCATTGTATATTCCACAAACCTAACCCTAACCCTAATTCCTAACCCCAATCCCCAATCCCAACCCTAACCCTAATTCCCAACCCCAACCCCAACCCTAATCCAGCCAGTGCCGCCACTACCACCTTGATCTATCCATTCAGTCCGCCAATTGAGCTGGAAACCATACCTGAAAGGAAAGAAAAAAGAGCATCAGTTAATAACAACAACAAAACAAGATTGCTTCACTACTAGAAAGAATATGTTCCTAATGGATTTAAGATTCAAACACATAAAAACATATACAGACACAATCAATAAGCACAATATTACATTTAAGTTGATTTATACATTTCCTAATATTAGTATTATTATATATAAGATTAAAAAATTAAGACCATTTTTTATCAAGAAAAAAGTTAAAACTGAAATCCTTTCCTGATTTTTCAACTGATTTTAATTAAATAAAAAAAAAACAATGTTTCTAAAAATCCTAAAAAGTAATAGAGAGGTTTTCTGAATTTTATTGAAAGGGGTGGAGCTTTCTCTTTAAAAGAGGAGGCAGCTGCAGACAGACTCACATTTGCCAGTTGAACTGTGCAGCATACAGCACACTGCTATTGAGCCTATATACCTCTCACAATTACTTGGATTAATTCATTTCATTGATTTAAAGTTATTTCATTCGCTGTTTAGATTTATTTACACAAATTTTTTTTTTTACATTTTTCTTTTTGTTTTTTTCATTCTTTTTCCTACACATACAATCTTTTTGTTTCTATTTTTCAATTTTAAGGCAGGTCAATGCCTGAAGAAGGTTGTAGTTCAACCGAAACGTTGCGCAATTGACTTGCCTGCTTGTTTTTCAATTGGATACAATTTTTTTCATAAAAATTTTTTTTTCAATCATCTGATTGAAAATGTTTTTTCATCAAAAAAATCCCCAACCCAGACATGGATGGCATGAGCCAACATCGCGTTGGAGGAGTTACAGTGATGTGGTAGCAGGGAGGTATAGACCCCCACATCCACCCAAAACACAAAATCAAAATGACTATCAACTCACAACTGTGAGAAATTTTTGGAACCGGGGGGAACGTCAACTTAGACGATCCCCTCACAGAAAAACTTCAACTTCTCGGTATTCATACCCTGGATCTGCATCCAGGTCTAGGAGTAGGGATTACAGAGACACCTACCACCGGAGACAAAAATCTAATTCCAGGGTGAATACAAAAAGAACTACAAACACCCAAAATCAACCTCATAACAAACCCCCACCCACATCAGATACACAGAACCCCAACTACCAGAAATTCAGCCTTCTGGTTAAAAAAATATTCGAGCTTCTTAGATCATACCACCACCACCACCCTAAGACTCAGTGGGCCCATAACACACAACCCATTACTCTCTCACGGCTAACCAATTACCTCACTGAGGTAATTAAATCGGCTAAAATAACACCTCTCACCAAAACCCTAATTGAGGGTAACGCTAAAAACTGGGCATACACCACACAACTGATCCTTCAGGATCATTACACCCAGTGCATAGCCCAGGAGGTTGAGGAACTGGCCAAAATAATGTTGAAGGAATGGGAACCGGCCTTTGACATTGCAGTGAGGTGGTATAAGAATAGATTTGGGAAAAGACACCTCATAGAAGCTATTGAGGAAGTCAAAACACGGCTTTTGATACTGGCCAATAAAACACACACGACCCTTGAGTTTATGGAGGTCACCCCACAGGTGGAGGAAGCAACGGAAACCAATGTATCTCCACCCACCACCCGAAATTGGCATTCACCCCCTTCAGACCCGAATACACCACCACTTCCACCTAATCCACAATCTCCCACAACTCTCCCACCTCCACCCGAACCACGACCTCCCACACCTCTCCCACAGAGGACACCTAAGCAGCCCAGGGAATCCCCTCAAACACCAAAACCCCAAACACCCAATCCAGTCGTGGTGGACCCAGATGATATCCCAGATCTCTTCACCATCCACACCTTTTCAACTACTGAGGTGACAGTTGAGACATCTACCCCAAGGATCACACGACCACCCAAGGACATCACCCAGGACATGACGACTCATGTCGTCATGGTCCACCCCGAAATCCCCAACCCCCAACTAAATCAGTTAGCACAGGGGAGTCCCCAAACAGTTACCACAGGTGATACAACGGTAGATAATTTACTCTGTATCACAGAACAGGAAGTAGAGAATAGTCCTCTACCTATGCCCCAACTGACTCCGATTAGGACAGTTTCTACACCCCCCAGAGGGTTCAGGGCAACCAGACACCTGAACACCCTCAGAAAGATGTCCAACTGGTCTTTAACAGTTAGGAAAAAGTGGTGCATTATTGGTGACTCAAACCTCAGTAAAATTCCTCCGCATAACCTTGAGGACTTACAGATAGATAGCTATCCAGGGGCCACATTTAGGCATGCCGAGGCATTCATAGCCAAAGCCACCGTGCCCACTGAGGTTGAGGCCATTATTCTCTCCTTTGGCATCAACTACAGGGCCCAAAAACAACGGGAAACTGCCATCAAGCAACTCCAGAGAGCCGTAAGGGCTACAAAAGTCCGCTTTCCACACGCAGCCATTTGGATCCTCCTGAATAACCACAGTCAGGACCTGAAAAAGGAGGAAATAGCAGCATTAATGGAATTAAATGCACATATTAAAAGGAATATGCCCTAATTACCTCTGTTGCCGGAGACACGCTTCCAGGTCTCTCAGGATGGGATCCATTGGACAGCGAGCTGCGCGAAGGCGATGCTGGACCATTGGTGCCAGCACCTAAACTTCAAAGCCCTGTGAACCCCAGTGGGGGTCAAAAGAGAGGTCTGGAGGTGGTAAACCTCTTTAGCCACTTCAGACCTACGGAAGACCAATATAGGGTCCTAAGTAAGGGCTTAACATTTGTTCCTACACCTAGGGTCAACCTGGGTATGAAAAAGCAGCTCCTTCTAGAAATGCAGCCAGCGGATAAGGGCAGCGCAGTTGTCATTATGGACAGGGCCGCCTACGTCCGGGAGGCCCACCGTCAGCTTCATCAACCACAATATTACCAAAAACTGGATCAGCCCCTATCAGACACTACAGGCCCTGAAGTTAGGAAGATCCTAACTAAATTGAAAGAGAAGGGTTTCATTAATAGAAGGCAACTCATTTACCTGATTGGGCCAGACAGCCCATGCCAATGCCATTTCTATCTGCTCCCCAAAATCCATAAGGACCCCCAAACATGGAGTGTGCCCTTTCAGATGCCCCCAGGCCGCCCCATTGTCTCCGACTGTGGCAGTGACACTTATGCCACGGCGGAGTACATTGAATACTTTTTGAACCCACTTAGCAACAGGCACCCCAGTTATGTCAGGGACACGTATGACTTTTTGGACAGGATCAGAACAATTGACTTGCCAGAACACTGTTTCCTTTTTACTATCGACGTGGACAGCTTATACACCAACATTGACACGACAGCGGGATTGACTGCGGTCAAGGAGTGGTTTGACAGGTACCCGGACAAACATAGGCCAGATCAACATCTTCTGGACCTATTGAAGATCAACTTGATCCAAAATGACTTCGAATTTAATTCGGAGTACTTTTTACAAATCAAGGGCACGGCTATGGGAAAGAAATTTGCCCCCTCCTATGCCAATATCTTTATGGCCAAATGGGAGGAGGGAGCCCTAGCCACCTGGCCTGTCAAGCCACTTCACTATTACCGTTTCTTGGACGACATATGGGGTGTCTGGGCAGAATCAGAACTGGAGTTCCAGAAATTTGTAAACCACCTCAATCAATTTGATCACTCTATCAAGGTCAAACATACTTTACACCCATCAGAGGTCACCTTCCTCGACACAGTCACATATAAGGGCGGCGATTTCCCCAAAACTCATCGGTTGCAGGTAAGGGTTCACTTCAAGGAAACGGACACCCACGCCCTCCTACATAAACAAAGCTTCCATCCTAAACATACTTTCAAAGGAGTTATTAAATCACAGCTCCTCAGATTTCAGAGGATAAGTTCCAAAACGGAGGAGTTTTGGTGGGCGACCAGAACCTTGTTTGGTGCACTGAGGAAAAGAGGGTACTCCTGTTCCTTCCTCAGAGGGTGCCTGAAGTTGTTCCGGACCTGCAACTCACAGAAAAAGAAAACACCATTAGAGGACATCGAAATCATCCCCTTTGTTTCTACTTTTTCAGACAGTAGTTTGATTTTGAATAGATGGGTCAAAGAGAACTTTAACAAATTCATGGGGGAGGGGGAAATTCTCCATGGACATAGGGTTATTTCAGCCTACAAAAAGAATCCCAACTTAAGGGATCAATTAGTCAGGGCATCACTGGCCCCACCTCAGCAACATAAAAGGAAGAACAAAATAGAGTCTCAGTTCTGTCCCAAATGGTACATCTCCAACCCCAGAACCAAGGAGGTCTTCACAATTGGGGACACATTCAATCCAAGGGTCCCTAATTGTGTTTACCTAATTTATTGCAATAAATGCAAATTACAGTATGTAGGTGAAAAAGTAAATACTTTGTCTACCAGAATGATGCAACATAACTACAATATTAGAAAGGGGAGGGACATACATACTTTGGTTGTCAAGCATTTTTGCAAACATGGTTTGGGGGAACTGAAATGCATGGTGTTTGAACACAATAAAAATTGGACTTGCAATGCCCGAAGAAGGGTAGAAGGAAAATGGATTGGGAGACTAGGCTCACAACACCCATGGGGTCTTAATGAGAAGGGACACATGGGATGATCAAGGGTGGAATGCCAGGCAGGCCCGTGCCCAACGTGTGTTTCAGTCTGACTGAGACCACGGTCCGGGGTCCATAACCCTAAACCCCAGCCCCAACCCCTAACCCTAATTCCCAACCCTAACCCTAAGGCAATTAGAGTGAGTATGTGGTGATTCAGTGAAGAAGGACACATGGGTGATGACCACTGGGACTCGAGGCAGGCCCGTGCACAACATCGGTCTCGGTTTTTACTGGGACCACGGCCTGGGGTATTCCCTTCCCCCTCCCCTTACCCCTCCCCCAAACACACACACCTAACCAGCCAGTGCCGCCCGGGTCCGGGTGGGCTTTTCACCAATGTTCTCCCACTGCTTCAACCACCAGCACCTAGAAAACAGGAAAAGCCACAATCAGTGAAAATAAACAAGTAAAATTCAAATACTTACCTGCCCTGAAAAACAGAAAAAAAGCCATTAAAATGTTAATTAAATAACATTTTCTTGCCCTGAAAAAGTCTCCATGAAAAAAAGTGATGAACTTTGCCCTAGATTCATCCAGTAGAGTCATGTTCCCAATAATGGAGCATGGAGGACATCTACTGGTGGAAAAAATTAACAAGTTTAAAATACTTACCTGCTCTGGAAAAAATATTATTTAGCCAGGGGTGGAGCCAAGCTTAGAAAAGCAGGCAACCCAGAAGGGAGAGAGCTTTTAGAAGCCAGCCACAGACCAGTAAACCTCATGGTAAGTTTACATAGAGGTTACAGAGAGAATGCCCACTACTGTTAGCTTGGGGGTGCCTGATACAGAGTAGAATGGGCTGGGGGTGCCAATAATTAAGGATTCAGTTGCCCACTACTGTTTGGGAGTGCCACTAGAGTAGTATGGGCTGGGGGTGCCAAAAAATAGCAAGTCAGCGCCTGAAGAAGGCTGAGAAAAGCCTAAATATTGCGCAAACTGACTTGCAAATTAAAATTAAGACATCTATAAAAATTGAGCTGGTAATTCCTGAAAGGAATAATTTTTTTAAAACACTGTTCCATGGTTAAGGGATAGACATCCACCATGGAACATTTATCATTTCATCAAACATGATGATTATTGAGTGGCTTTATGGTTAAAGGGCAGTCAGCCACCATAAGCACTCAATAACCAAAGTAAACAAGGGTGAGTAAATGATTGGGGACTGGAAGGGGCAATTTAAGGCAATTAGAGTGAGTATGTGGTGATTCAGTGAAGGACACATGGGTGATGACCACTGGGACTCGAGGCAGGCCCGTGCACAATGTCGGTCTCTAACCCTAACCCTAATTCCTACCCCAAACACACACACCTAA
>JAUCMX010000255.1:0-12515 GCA_033459395.1 Hemibagrus guttatus | reverse complement strand
ACCCCTAACCCTATCCTAACCCTAACCTCCTAAAAACCCTAATTTCTATCTTTACCCCCCACTTTAGCCAGCCTGCTAACACTAACATGCCAATGCTAACCCTAACCCTAACACTCTAAAACCCTAATTTCAACTTTTTCCGCTACTTTAGCCTACATGCTAACATGCTAACATGCTAATGCTAACATGCTAACACTAACCCTAACACCCTAAAACCCTAATTTCAACCTTTTCTGCTACTTTAGCCTACATGCTAACATGCTAACATGCTAATGCTAACATGCTAACACTAATCCTAACACCCTAAAACCCTAATTTCAACCTTTTCTGCTGCTTTAGCCTACATGCTAACATGCTAATGCTAACATGCTAACACTAACCCTAACTTCAATCTTTACCCCTACCTTAGCCTGCATGCTAATACTAACATGCTAACGCTACTCTAACACTAACCCTAACCCTAACTCTAACATCCATAAACTCTACTTTAGCTCAGATGCTAATTCTAGCCCTGAGGCTAACCCCAAGCCCTAACCTTAACCCTAGGGGATAAAATAAAATAAGTAAGATAGTAAAATCACCCTTAAAAACTTGCTAGGGCAACCCATCAATTCCAATCCACAATGTGGGCAGGGTAATCACGACCATAAACTCTTGGACCCCAAACAACACTAAAGCCAAGGTTTCTGTTTTCTGAAACTGGCACTATTTGGACATGGCCCAGCCAACATTAGGGATTAAAATCCAATTAGTTTCCAAAATTATTTTTGAGCCAATAGGACAAGTAGAAATGATGAGGAGTGGTAATACTCCTCATAACCTGAAGTATGGCGGCAGAGGCCAGTGACAGCCCTAAGGCACAGGTCCCGGCTCGCCACCAACTCATCAAACCCGATCACCATCTGCAAAACGTTAAAATTTCAGAAGGTGACATTAAAAATTCATTCCAGAGTAGCCTTATACCTAAAACCCCTATCCCAACCATAGCAACCCTAGCCTTAACCCCTACCCCAAAACCTAACTCTATCCTAACCCTGACCACTAACCCTAACGACTAACCCTATCCTAACCCTAACCACTAACCCAACCCTAACCCTAACCACCAACTCTATCCTAACCCTAACCACTAACCCAACCCTGAACACTAACCCTAACCACTAACCCTATCCTAACCCTAACCACTAAACCCAACCCTGACCCTAACCACTAACCCTATCCTAACCCTAACCACAAACCCCAAAAACCCCTAACCCTATCCTAACCCTAACCTCCTAAAAACCCTAATTTCTATCTTTACTCCCACTTTAGCCAGCCTGCTAACACTAACATGCCAATGCTAACCCTAACCCTAACACTCTAAAACCCTAATTTCAACTTTTTCCGCTACTTTAGCCTACATGCTAACATGCTAACATGCTAATGCTAACATGCTAACACTAACCCTAACACCCTAAAACCCTAATTTCAACCTTTTATGCTACTTTAGCCTACATGCTAACATGCTAACATGCTAATGCTAACATGCTAACACTAATCCTAACACCCTAAAACCCTAATTTCAACCTTTTCTGCTGCTTTAGCCTACATGCTAACATGCTAATGCTAACATGCTAACACTAACCCTAACTTCAATCTTTACCCCTACCTTAGCCTGCATGCTAATACTAACATGCTAACGCTACTCTAACACTAACCCTAACCCTAACTCTAACATCCATAAACTCTACTTTAGCTCAGATGCTAATTCTAGCCCTGAGGCTAACCCCAAGCCCTAACCTTAACCCACCCCATGCACTGTTACATGTAATGGCTGTGTAATCACACCATTATTACACAAGGTGCCACCTCATGAATATTCATAAGTTTGGACCATGTCTGTGTCAAATATGCACAGAGAGGATTCTGGTCCATCTTAAAATGACAACTTTAAACATTAATATCTCGGGAACCGTTCTAGCTATCGACATCCCGTTTTTTTTGCCACGCACAACTCAATCTCCCCTATCCATTTAATAACTTTCCACCGAGGACAAACGATATACCGTCCTCGATAAAACGATACCAAAAGATGGGATAACCCATCCAAATCCACCAGAATCCAAGCTGGGGAGGGGCTTACGCCTCACCCCTTGGGGAACCAACCCAGTAGAAGCCTGATGGCTGCCTGAAGGATTCCAAAACTCCGTTTAGAGTTGGAATAGGTAGGGCCGCTCTCCGCTGGATTGCTACCCGACCAGAGTCATCTGGAGGTAGTGTTTTACATGCTGCACTCTGGACCTCTGGTTTAGATAGGAGGGGAACATTCTGAGCATCTCGGATACCTTGCGGTGTTAACGAAGAGGTGCTCGTCTGCGACCCTGACGGGCCTCCTAGACGCCAAGGCCATTTAGCTAGATTCCACTCGGATGACAGACCTCGGCCACAGGCTCTGTCCGGGTGACTCGGGAAACCTTGCGGTGTTAACGAGAGTCATTCAGGGCAGAGCAAGGTAGGTGAACCGGCCTCCCTGGGTCCACTTGGACAGCACGCAGGGTGGTGGTCTGAGGCCAACAGACCTTAAATGGGGCCAAGTCTTCTTACCGATGATTAGCATCGACCATGCACCGGTCCATGGCGCACTACACCGCACCCACCTGTTATTATCTTCATAGTTTAGCTAAAACATAATTTAGAGTAATTAAAAATTAAATTAAAATAGCTAAATAGGAGCAGTAGTGACAACAACAAATAGTAGGATAGATAGCTTCAGCCACTATGGATCAAACATATGATTTACCAATATATTTTAAACATAGGATTAATATATGATCGGTCAATCAATAGGCTTAAAATTATAGAATTAGGCTTATGACAACATTATTCAACAGATTTTAAGGTGACCTAATTTATAGCAGCTATCTAGCTAGTATTCAAACCATATGAATCACTTTTTTGATTGGACATGGGACACAAGCCGAGGAGTGATCGACCTGCGGCTGGCCGCCTCAGAGGAGGGTGTTTAGTGACGAAAGGCCGAAACACCCAGAGAATCTGAGGAGCACTACTGATGATGTGTCCTGAAATTTAGCATAGGGCAAAAGTTCTCTGAATAAAGAAATAAATAAATAAATAAAACAAATAAAAAACAACCTTAATCAGTAGAATAGGCCACACATTTAGCCAAAAACACACATGAGCAGCAATAAAAGAGGTTGTGACCCACTCAGTCCAGTGGCTATCACCTCTTTTGCAAGAGCGGTAGCATTGCTTAACAAGCGCCGGCCCGTGCACTTTCCTTGTCTCCCTATACAACCACGCAGTCTTCTGGGCTGTGATGGGGGGGGGTCATTGTATATTCCACAAACCTAACCCTAACCCTAACCCTAACCCTAACCCTAACCCTTCCCCTTCCTCAACCCTAACCCTAACCCTAATTCCTAACCCTAATTCCTAACCCTAACACTAATTTCCACCCCACAACACAAACCTAACCCTAACCCTAACCCCTAACCCTAACCCTAACCCTAACCCTAACCCTAACCCTAGGCTGTGATGGGGGGAGTCATTGTATATTCCACAAACCTAACCCTAACCCTAACCCTAAACCCTAACCCTAACCCATCTCGGATACCTTGCGGTGTTAACGAAGAGGTGCTCGTCTGCGACCCTGACGGGCCTCCTAGACGCCAAGGCCATTTAGCTAGATTCCACTCGGATGACAGACCTCGGCCACAGGCTCTGTCCGGGTGACTCGGGAAACCTTGCGGTGTTAACGAGAGTCATTCAGGGCAGAGCAAGGTAGGTGAACCGGCCTCCCTGGGTCCACTTGGACAGCACGCAGGGTGGTGGTCTGAGGCCAACAGACCTTAAATGGGGCCAAGTCTTCTTACCGATGATTAGCATCGACCATGCACCGGTCCATGGCGCACTACACCGCACCCACCTGTTATTATCTTCATAGTTTAGCTAAAACATAATTTAGAGTAATTAAAAATTAAATTAAAATAGCTAAATAGGAGCAGTAGTGACAACAACAAATAGTAGGATAGATAGCTTCAGCCACTATGGATCAAACATATGATTTACCAATATATTTTAAACATAGGATTAATATATGATCGGTCAATCAATAGGCTTAAAATTATAGAATTAGGCTTATGACAACATTATTCAACAGATTTTAAGGTGACCTAATTTATAGCAGCTATCTAGCTAGTATTCAAACCATATGAATCACTTTTTTGATTGGACATGGGACACAAGCCGAGGAGTGATCGACCTGCGGCTGGCCGCCTCAGAGGAGGGTGTTTAGTGACGAAAGGCCGAAACACCCAGAGAATCTGAGGAGCACTACTGATGATGTGTCCTGAAATTTAGCATAGGGCAAAAGTTCTCTGAATAAAGAAATAAATAAATAAATAAAACAAATAAAAAACAACCTTAATCAGTAGAATAGGCCACACATTTAGCCAAAAACACACATGAGCAGCAATAAAAGAGGTTGTGACCCACTCAGTCCAGTGGCTATCACCTCTTTTGCAAGAGCGGTAGCATTGCTTGACAAGCGCCGGCCCGTGCACTTTCCTTGTCTCCCTATGCAACCACGCAGTCTTCTGGGCTGTGGTGGGGGGAGTCATTGTATATTCCACAAACCTAGCCCAGCCAGAGCCTTCGGACCAAGCACGCTACTCGACTCTGGGATGCGGCACCCATTCTGCTCGTTCCTCCCATCCCTTCCCACCCCTTTCCCCCCCCATCCCATCTTAGGGCCCTAGGGGAATGACCTGCTCAATCCAGTGGCTCACCCCCTCTCTGCTTCACATTAAATAATAGTGAAAACTAGCTAGTTAGATAAACAGATAAATAAACAGATAAAATAAACAGACAAAATAAAATAAATAGAGAAAAACTAGGACAACCCACCCACAATGTAGGATCATTCCTCCCCACACCTGCCCCCCCCCCCCATCTCACCTTAGGGTCTTTGGGGGTTGACCTGCTCAATCCAGCAGCCAAAACCCCCCCCCTCTCTCTGCTTCTCTTCCATCACACAACAGTAAAGACTAACTAGTCAAATAAATAACTAAGGGGATAAAATAAAATAAGTAAGATAGTAAAATCACCCTTAAAAACTTGCTAGGGCAACCCATCAATTCCAATCCACAATGTGGGCAGGGTAATCACGACCATAAACTCTTGGACCCCAAACAACACTAAAGCCAAGGTTTCTGTTTTCTGAAACTGGCACTATTTGGACATGGCCCAGCCAACATTAGGGATTAAAATCCAATTAGTTTCCAAAATTATTTTTGAGCCAATAGGACAAGTAGAAATGATGAGGAGTGGTAATACTCCTCATAACCTGAAGTATGGCGGCAGAGGCCAGTGACAGCCCTAAGGCACAGGTCCCGGCTCGCCACCAACTCATCAAACCCGATCACCATCTGCAAAACGTTAAAATTTCAGAAGGTGACATTAAAAATTCATTCCAGAGTAGCCTTATACCTAAAACCCCCCATCCCAACCATAGCAACCCTAGCCTTAACCCCTACCCCAAAACCTAACTCTATCCTAACCCTGACCACTAACCCTAACGACTAACCCTATCCTAACCCTAACCACTAACCCAACCCTAACCCTAACCACCAACTCTATCCTAACCCTAACCACTAACCCAACCCTGAACACTAACCCTAACCACTAACCCTATCCTAACCCTAACCACTAAACCCAACCCTGACCCTAACCACTAACCCTATCCTAACCCTAACCACTAACCCAAACCCCTAACCCTATCCTAACCCTAACCTCCTAAAAACCCTAATTTCTATCTTTACTCCCACTTTAGCCAGCCTGCTAACACTAACATGCCAATGCTAACCCCAACCCTAACACTCTAAAACCCTAATTTCAACTTTTTCCGCTACTTTAGCCTACATGCTAACATGCTAACATGCTAATGCTAACATGCTAACACTAACCCTAACACCCTAAAACCCTAATTTCAACCTTTTCTGCTACTTTAGCCTACATGCTAACATGCTAACATGCTAATGCTAACATGCTAACACTAATCCTAACACCCTAAAACCCTAATTTCAACCTTTTCTGCTGCTTTAGCCTACATGCTAACATGCTAATGCTAACATGCTAACACTAACCCTAACTTCAATCTTTACCCCTACCTTAGCCTGCATGCTAATACTAACATGCTAACGCTACTCTAACACTAACCCTAACCCTAACTCTAACATCCATAAACTCTACTTTAGCTCAGATGCTAATTCTAGCCCTGAGGCTAACCCCAAGCCCTAACCTTAACCCTAGGGGATAAAATAAAATAAGTAAGATAGTAAAATCACCCTTAAAAACTTGCTAGGGCAACCCATCAATTCCAATCCACAATGTGGGCAGGGTAATCACGACCATAAACTCTTGGACCCCAAACAACACTAAAGCCAAGGTTTCTGTTTTCTGAAACTGGCACTATTTGGACATGGCCCAGCCAACATTAGGGATTAAAATCCAATTAGTTTCCAAAATTATTTTTGAGCCAATAGGACAAGTAGAAATGATGAGGAGTGGTAATACTCCTCATAACCTGAAGTATGGCGGCAGAGGCCAGTGACAGCCCTAAGGCACAGGTCCCGGCTCGCCACCAACTCATCAAACCCGATCACCATCTGCAAAACGTTAAAATTTCAGAAGGTGACATTAAAAATTCATTCCAGAGTAGCCTTATACCTAAAACCCCTATCCCAACCATAGCAACCCTAGCCTTAACCCCTACCCCAAAACCTAACTCTATCCTAACCCTGACCACTAACCCTAACGACTAACCCTATCCTAACCCTAACCACTAACCCAACCCTAACCCTAACCACCAACTCTATCCTAACCCTAACCACTAACCCAACCCTGAACACTAACCCTAACCACTAACCCTATCCTAACCCTAACCACTAAACCCAACCCTGACCCTAACCACTAACCCTATCCTAACCCTAACCACTAACCCAAACCCCTAACCCTATCCTAACCCCTAACCTCCTAAAAACCCTAATTTCTATCTTTACTCCCACTTTAGCCAGCCTGCTAACACTAACATGCCAATGCTAACCCTAACCCTAACACTCTAAAACCCTAATTTCAACTTTTTCCGCTACTTTAGCCTACATGCTAACATGCTAACATGCTAATGCTAACATGCTAACACTAACCCTAACACCCTAAAACCCTAATTTCAACCTTTTATGCTACTTTAGCCTACATGCTAACATGCTAACATGCTAATGCTAACATGCTAACACTAATCCTAACACCCTAAAACCCTAATTTCAACCTTTTCTGCTGCTTTAGCCTACATGCTAACATGCTAATGCTAACATGCTAACACTAACCCTAACTTCAATCTTTACCCCTACCTTAGCCTGCATGCTAATACTAACATGCTAACGCTACTCTAACACTAACCCTAACCCTAACTCTAACATCCATAAACTCTACTTTAGCTCAGATGCTAATTCTAGCCCTGAGGCTAACCCCAAGCCCTAACCTTAACCCACCCCATGCACTGTTACATGTAATGGCTGTGTAATCACACCATTATTACACAAGGTGCCACCTCATGAATATTCATAAGTTTGGACCATGTCTGTGTCAAATATGCACAGAGAGGATTCTGGTCCATCTTAAAATGACAACTTTAAACATTAATATCTCGGGAACCGTTCTAGCTATCGACATCCCGTTTTTTTTGCACGCACAACTCAATCTCCCCTATCCATTTAATAACTTTCCACCGAGGACAAACGATATACCGTCCTCGATAAAACGATACCAAAAGATGGGATAACCCATCCAAATCCACCAGAATCCAAGCTGGGGAGGGGCTTACGCCTCACCCCTTGGGGAACCAACCCAGTAGAAGCCTGATGGCTGCCTGAAGGATTCCAAAACTCCGTTTAGAGTTGGAATAGGTAGGGCCGCTCTCCGCTGGATTGCTACCCGACCAGAGTCATCTGGAGGTAGTGTTTTACATGCTGCACTCTGGACCTCTGGTTTAGATAGGAGGGGAACATTCTGAGCATCTCGGATACCTTGCGGTGTTAACGAAGAGGTGCTCGTCTGCGACCCTGACGGGCCTCCTAGACGCCAAGGCCATTTAGCTAGATTCCACTCGGATGACAGACCTCGGCCACAGGCTCTGTCCGGGTGACTCGGGAAACCTTGCGGTGTTAACGAGAGTCATTCAGGGCAGAGCAAGGTAGGTGAACCGGCCTCCCTGGGTCCACTTGGACAGCACGCAGGGTGGTGGTCTGAGGCCAACAGACCTTAAATGGGGCCAAGTCTTCTTACCGATGATTAGCATCGACCATGCACCGGTCCATGGCGCACTACACCGCACCCACCTGTTATTATCTTCATAGTTTAGCTAAAACATAATTTAGAGTAATTAAAAATTAAATTAAAATAGCTAAATAGGAGCAGTAGTGACAACAACAAATAGTAGGATAGATAGCTTCAGCCACTATGGATCAAACATATGATTTACCAATATATTTTAAACATAGGATTAATATATGATCGGTCAATCAATAGGCTTAAAATTATAGAATTAGGCTTATGACAACATTATTCAACAGATTTTAAGGTGACCTAATTTATAGCAGCTATCTAGCTAGTATTCAAACCATATGAATCACTTTTTTGATTGGACATGGGACACAAGCCGAGGAGTGATCGACCTGCGGCTGGCCGCCTCAGAGGAGGGTGTTTAGTGACGAAAGGCCGAAACACCCAGAGAATCTGAGGAGCACTACTGATGATGTGTCCTGAAATTTAGCATAGGGCAAAAGTTCTCTGAATAAAGAAATAAATAAATAAATAAAACAAATAAAAAACAACCTTAATCAGTAGAATAGGCCACACATTTAGCCAAAAACACACATGAGCAGCAATAAAAGAGGTTGTGACCCACTCAGTCCAGTGGCTATCACCTCTTTTGCAAGAGCGGTAGCATTGCTTAACAAGCGCCGGCCGTGCACTTTCCTTGTCTCCCTATACAACCACGCAGTCTTCTGGGCTGTGATGGGGGAGTCATTGTATATTCCACAAACCTAACCTAACCCTAACCCTAACCCCTAACCCTAACCCTAACCCTAACCCTAACCCCTAATCCCTAATCCCACTACTCCTTGCCCTGGGTGGGGGATTGGACATGTTCTGGCGTTACGGCTTTTCCCCTAACCTAACCTAGCCAGTGCCACCCCCATTAGCTGAGCCAATTGGTATCTCTGTATTGTCCATGGAACCTGAAAAAGAACAAATAATTGACATTTACGCAACATGTTTCAACACACAGGGAAATAAATTGGTGGTTATTATACTTACCTGAAATCACTTACCCGAATCCTGTATATAATTCAAAAATACTACCCGAAAAAAATCATTATTATATTTTACTTACCTGGAAATACTTACCTGAATCCTGTAATCATCCAGAACACTACTAAAAAAAAGGGAAAAAGAGGAAAAAGAATTATTATTATTATTATTATTATTATGATTATTATTATTAATATTTATATAAGTTAGAATACAAGAAGACTATGTAAGAAAATCACTAGAGGAAAGCAGAATGACTATTGAGGAAAATGTTAAAAAATAAAAAATAAGCTCCACATTAGAAAAACAAGGGAATTTTCTTTGGGAAGGAAAAAGAAAAAAACTCCCCTCTGTGTGCCTCTCTGAAAAAACCCAGCAGATCCTTGGGGGCGGAGCCTAGCCTGTCTGTGTAAACACACATGCAGGCAGTCCCTCATTTTGAGTCAGAGAGCCATAGGAGCAACATTGTAAACTTATTATTGATTATAGAGTCCTTTTAGGAGATAAGTGGAGTTCAATCTTGGTTAAAGGTTTGTAAAGGACTTCAAAAAAGTCTTTCTCACCTGATATAGCCATCTTGAACTTTCTCTAAAAGGGTTCTCATTTCCCTATATTTTCCTCAAATTTACTTTTCTCTTCCCCTCTAGTTCATTATTTTATTTAGTATTTTATATTTTCTTTTTTTCTTCTGTATTCATTTCTTTTCTTTTCTTCTCTCCATTCCCTTTCAATTAAACAAATTTTATTTCAAAGATTTGTTTAATTGTTTAAAATAGTAAATTATTTAATTATTTTTTGGCAAGTCTATGCCTGATGAAGGCTTGTTAGAGCCGAAACGTTGCAGCAACAGACTTGCCTTTCATCCATCACTGCATATATAAAACATCTATACATAAAACATCATGTCTTATCCATTCTATCCAGGGCGGGGGAGATATTACCCCCAACCCAATGATTGGAGGTGGGGGGACAGATATCCCCACCCGGATGAATGCTATGAATATAACCCTAGACATTGGGGATATAAAAATCCTCAAAAAGAAGTGGTTATAGTAGCACTGACCTTTACCCTAGATTCATCCAGCATTACCAGAGTCATGCTCCTAGATGGAGCGAGGGAGGACATCTACTGGAGACAGCGGGTAAGACGCCCTTCACGACAGCCACGCTCTACCAGTGGCAAACGGGGCGGCTCAAAAGATAAAAAACTCAAACAAAAACAGGGTAAACAAAAGAAAAAACAATCCAAAAAGAACAAGAGGGGTCAAAATAACAAACAAATTGAAGATGCCCAAAATGAGAAATTCAGAGCCTTAGTTAAAAAATTATTTGAATTATTGAGATCTTTCCACCATTTGGAAAAGGTCTCTATACACACAGAGGTGGAACCTCCCACTTTTTTGAGGCTCACACACTTTCTCGGCGATGTAGTTAAACCGGCTAATGTGACGCCGGAAACAAAAGCCCTCTTGGAAGGAAATGCTAAGAATTGGGGCATATACTACACGCCTTATCCTGCAGGATCACTATATTCAATTGATTGAAAATGAGAGTGAGACTCTGCAGGAGGCATTGATTAGGGATTGGGACACGGCCCTAAGAGTCGCAGCAAAATGGTACAGAAAAAGATACCCCAAGAAACACATGCAGGAGCCAATAAAAAAAGTTGAGGCGCTCCTACTGTCCTTGGGACAGGGTGATAGAGGAGTGGAAAAGGACACAGAGGCCGAAAGAGCCACTTCTGTGATTACAGAGGAAGATTTTCCACCCCTGTCAAGGGCTACAGAGCCCTCTTCACCGCCTGCTGTGACTCGGGAGAGAACGCCCCCCCTTTCCCTCTCCCCTCTCCCTATTGTACTTCCACAGAGGATCCCCCGACCTATAAGGCGGACCACTGTGCAAGTCTCTCCACCCAAAAACCCGGCGGTTGCACGATCAGACCAACACCCGGACTCCTTGAAATCCAACCTGAGCAGGGAACTCAAAGAACACTTTCACATGTTCCCAAACCACAGGAGAGAGCACTCCCACAGTTTGATGAACAAAGGGAGTCCTCCTCGACAGTGGCGCAGGTACATGCAATTCGGGAGATTTCTTTTGCTGAGGGTGATTCTGATCCAGATCCTCTGGTCAGTTTTGAGGACAAATCTGGGGAGGCAGAAACCCGCTCACTAATGGATACTCCGTGTCCATCCACGGGGATCCAAGTGAGTGGATGCCTCTCACCCGAATCCCTTCTGGATCAAAAGTCTGATGTGCTCACCAGCACACTGTCGGGGTCACCAAAAGGTCACAAACCCATTAGACACCCCCATACAACTAGAAAATTAGTTCAATGGGGTCTCAGCATGCATGAAAAATGTTGCATCCTGGGGGACTCCAATGTGGGTAGAATTAAATCTCACCCATTTGCTGATGTCCAGATTGACAGTTACCCGGGGGCCACATTTAGACATGCTGAGAACTTGATCAAAAAAGCATGGGTTCACGTGACCGTAGAACAAGTGATTTTATCCTTTGGGACAAATCACCGGTGCCAAAAACTTAAAATGACAGCAATTAAGGAAATGCAGCGGGCTCTGAAGGCGGCGAGAGATACATTTCCCAATGCCGCTATCAAGATCCCACTCATTAACTTTTCCAGGGCATTAAGGGCAGAGGAACGAATGATCCTGGATAGCCTCAATAATCACATCCGGAGGAACATACCTCACCTGCCATTATTGCCCAGTACACAATTCTCGGTGGGTGGGGATCAAATTCACTGGACAACAGACTGTGCTCAGGCCATGCTCCAACATTGGGCCGAGCACTTAAACTTTGTAGCCCTGTAAACCCAAAATTGGGATCTCAAAGGGGGAGTGAGGTGATTAACCTGTCTAAACACCTCATACCCACAAGGGGGCAATCAAACCTTTTAAATAGAGGTCTCTCTTTCATCCCAACTCCCAGATTAAATTTAAATAAAAAAAAAGAACTGATCGCAGACACACAGAAATATCATAGAAGACTGCTATTAGCGGCCTTTTATAGATATAATAAGGAAACAGAAATCCCTCCATTCACTGGGAAGTCCACTTGGACTCCCAAATTATCTCAAGTCCCTAACACTATCCGACAGATAATTCGGGCGGATAAATATGCGATCA
>JAUCMX010000254.1:0-12540 GCA_033459395.1 Hemibagrus guttatus | reverse complement strand
CCAACCCTGGAGGTGTGAGGCAAACATGCTAACCACTAAGCCACCATGCCACCAGTGTAGCGGGGCCCCGCCGGAGGCGGAAATGTCCGGATCCATACGCCGAGCCGGCAGTAGGGAAAACACAGTATCGGAAGTCGGGGACAGGCAGAAAGTCGGCAACAGTAAATCCACAGTCCAAGCAATATAATCCAAACGGGTAATCTAAAAGAGGGAAATCAGAAACCAGTCCAAAGTCCATAAACCAAACACAGCAATATCACAGAGAGAGAGAGAGAATAACCAATAAACAATCCAAATCGAAACCAGTAATCCGTCATAGAAACGCACAAGGCAAACGCTCGGTATAAACATCAAGAATAATACTTCGCGAAGTGCAGGAAGTGCGCACCGTATTTAAATCCCCCGGTGATCCGGAAGTGGAATCAAAACACGGGCGAGGGCTCCCTCTCGCGGTCACCGCTAGCGCGAGTCGTGACAGAGCCACCCCCTCTAGGAACACCTCCCGGAGTTCTACATCGAGGGTGCCCCCTAGGGTGTGGAGCAGGCCTCTCAGGATGGGCCTGGTGGAAGTCCTCGATCAGCGACGGGTCGAGGATGTCCCCGGAGTCCACCCACGAGCGTTCCTCGGGGCCGTACCCCTCCCAGTCCACCAGATACTGCAAACGGGACCGGACTCGCCTCGAGTTCAGGAGGACCCGTACTTAGTACGCCGGAGACCCCTCAATGTCCAGGGGTGGCGGTGGATCCTCACCGGTCCTAGCCTCCCCGACCGCAGAGTGCGCTGGTTTGAGTAGCGACACGTGGAAGGTTGGGCATATACGGTATGACGCGGGGAGCCGGAGATGATAAGCCACTGGGTTGACCTGGCGGACAATTTCGAACGGTCCGATGAACTTGGGGCTCAGCTTTTTACAGGGTAATCGGAGACGGAGGTTGCAGGTCGACAGCCAGACCTTCTGTCCCACCTGATAGGACGGATGCGGGCGACGGCGTTGGTCCGCCTGAATCCTCTGCCTCCTCACAGCCCTTTGCAGTCTAATGTGGGCATGCTCCCAGACCTCCTGGCTCTGACGGTACCACTCCTCCATGGCCGGAGGATGTCGGAGGGTTCCCCAGACCAAGGGAACAAGGGTGGCTGATATCCCAACACGCACTGAAACGGCGTTAGTCCCGTGGAGGAGTGAATAAGGGAGTTTCGGGCATACTCTGCCCACGGCAGGAATTCACTCTACCGACGCTGTTCCCTGCTACAGTAGGATCTGAGGAAGCGGCCAATCTCCTGGTTTAGCCGCTCCGCCTGCCCGTTTGATTGAGGGTGGTAACCCAAACTCAGGCTCACCCCAATGACCAGATGGGCACACAGTGACCCCCACACCCGGGAGGTAAACTGCGGACCCCGATCCGACACGATGTCCTTGGGCAGGCCGAAGTTGTGGAACAGGTGCTGGAACATGGCTTCGGCCGACTGCATGGCCGTGGGTAGTCACTTGAGAGGAATCAACCTGCACCCCTTGGAGAACCGATCCACTACGACCATGACGGTAGCCCCCCGAATCCGGCAGGTCGGTCAAAAAGTCCACCGACAGGTGCGACCAAGGGCGACGGGGGATCAGAAGGGGCTCCAGCAGTCTCTCCGGGAGATGGCGACTGGTCCCTGCCTGTGCACACGTCGAGCAGGCATGAACGTACTCCTCCACATCCGAGCCCAGGGAGGGCCACCAGAATTGGCGACGAGTGAGCTGTGTCGAACGGTGGATCCCTGGGTGCCCAGAACTGGGGGCCTCGTGCACCCACTGCATCACTTGTTGCCGAAATAATTGGGGCACGAAGATCCTATCCAGTGGGCAGCTGGCGGGTGGTGGTTCGTCGGCGTGGGCTCGCCGAATCTCCTCCATGAGGTCCCATTGTACCGGCGCCAGAATAGCGGTGGCCGGCAGGATGAGGTCAGGCTCGTCAGGCTCGTTGGCTGTCTCAAACTGTCTGGAGAGAGCATCTGCCTTGCCGTTCTTGGAACCAGGGCGATACGTCACAGTAAACACGAACCGGGTGAAGAATATGGCCCACCAGGCCTGTCGAGGATTCAGCCGCTTGGCTCCTCGGAGGTACTCCAGGTTGCGGTGGTCGGTGAGAACCTGAAACGGATGATGCGCCCCCTCCAGCCAGTGACGCCACTCCTCTAGCGCCGCCTTGATGGCCAGTAGATCCCGGTTACCAACGTCATAGTTCCCTTCAGCGACCGTCAATTTCCTTGAATAAAAGGCGCAAGGATGGAGCTTCCCAGGATCCCCATGCCGTTGGGAGAGCACCGCCCCCAGGCCACTGCAGGAGGCGTCCACCTCCACCATGAACGGTAGCTCCGGGTCAGGGTGCCTTAAGATGGGTGCCGTGGTGAACCGTTCCTTTAATTGGAGGAAGGCTGTCCGAGCCTTGTCCGTTTAGGACAGTTTTTTGGTCTTCCCCCTGAGTAACGACGTTAGGGGCCCGGCTACCGAGCTGTAGTTCCGTATGAACCGTCGGTAGAAGTTGGCAAAGACCAGGAAATGCTGTAACTCCCGACCCATAGAAGGGGCAGGCCACGCCGTGACTGCCCGGACCTTGACCACGTCCATCTCTACTCCTTGGTGAGAAATCACGTACCCCAGAAACGTTACCATGGAACGGTGAAATTCACACTTCTCCAGCTTGACGTAGAGGTGGTACTGCTGCAGTCTGGCGAGGACCTCCCGAACCTGAAGCACATGTTCCTCCATGGAGGTAGAGTACACCAGGATGTTGTCGATGTAGGCGATGACCCCTCTTCCCAGCAGGTCCCGGAAAACCTCGTTGATTAGGGCCTGGAACACTACTGGGGCGTTGGTGAGGCCGAAGGGCATCACGCAGTACTCGTAGTGTCCATGGGTCGTGTGAAACGCGGTTTTCCACTCGTCCCCCTTGCGGATGCGCACCAAGTTGTATGCACTACAGAGGTCAAGCTTGGTGAAAACCCGTGCACCCCTCAGCTGCTCCAGAGCTGCAGGCACTAAGGGTAGCGGGTAGGGGTACTGAATGGTAATAGCATTCAGCCCCCTGTAATCGATGCACGGCCGGAGGCCTCCATCCTTTTTCCCCACAAAGAAGAACCCTGCGGCTGCTGGGGACGTGGATGGCCGAATGTGATCTGCTGCCAGTGACGACTCAATGTACTCCTCCATGGCCTTGGACTCTGGAAGAGAGAGGGGATAGATCCGCCCCTTGGGGGGAGAGGTGTTAGGCAGCAGATCAATGGCACAGTCCCAGACCTGGTGAGACGGTAGGCGAGCTGCCCTCTCCTCACTGAACACTTCCTGGAAGTCCATGTATTGACGGGGAAGGTGTCCGCCAGCTGTCTCGATTGCCCTCTCCACATGGGAAGTCCTGCATGGTCTCGATACGGGGTCCTGTAGGCATCCCTTCAGGCACATGGTGGACCAGCGCACCAGCTCTCCCGACCGCCATGAAATGTGTGGGTCATGGCATCTTAGCCACGGGAACCCCAGAATCAAGGGGTTAGCTGGTGATGAGGTGACATAGAATGCCAGCTGTTCATAATGGAAGAGCCCTACCTGGAACTCCAGCAGCTCTGTTTGATGTTTCAGATAGCCCTCCCCAATGGACTGACTGTCAATGGCCGTAATCCTCAATGCTGGTACGCAGGGGAAGATGGGGATCCCGAGTTCCTCCACCAAGCCCCGGTCTATGAGGTTCACGGCTGCTCCAGAGTCAATTAGGGCTGAAATGGAGAAACAGCGGTCAGACATATGTAACAAGATTGGCACCGTAAAGTTAAAAAATGAAGAGCTGCCACCCACCGGAGTAGATGAGAACCTTTCGGGGCACTGAGAGCTCAGATGTCCAGAGGCCCCGCAACGATAGCACAACCTCATCTGACCCCGAGGCCTGTGTCCTTGAGCTGCCAAACCCGATCTCCCCAGTTGCATAGGTTCAGGCTCCTCCTCACGATGCGCCGAATAATCCATGCGTCGCCGGGGCCGGACTGCGGAAGAAGCCTGGGCCCCTGCCCGGTGTTGGCGTCGCAGATTGTCCAGACGAATGGTCGTAGCCACAAACTGCGAAAGGGAGGTGGCCTCCTCATGACAGGTGAGCTCTGATTGGAGGGCGGGATGTAGTCCTGCATGAAAAACGGCCCATAGAGCCGCATCGTTCCAGCCCGACTGAGCTGCCAAAGTGCGGAAACGAATGGCGTAGTCCGCTGCGGCTTCGGAGCCCTGGCGTAATTCCATCAAACGGACAGAGATGTCTTTGCCGCCTGCCGGGTACTCAAACACCTCCCTAATCATCCCCGCAAAATAATCATAGGAGGCCTTGATCTGTGAGTCGGCGTCCCATACGGCTGACGCCCATTCTAAGGCCCTATCAGTCAATAGCGACATCAAAAAGGTGCACTTAGTCCCCTCCTCATGGTACATCCCCGGCTGGTGCGAGAAAAATAGCTCGCACTGCCGCAAAACCCCACGACAACGGTCAGCAGATCCGTTGGGGTGACTCACCGTGTTCTGGCGGCGGATCATGTGGAGAAGCGATGCCCACTCGGCTTAGCTGAGCTTGCATAGCATCCAGTTGGTCTTGATAGGAGCAAATAATCGCTTCTTGCCGCACAATGATCTCGCACAGCTCCGCTGAATCCGTGATAGGCAAAGTATTTTTTAGCGGGGCTCCGCCAGAGGCGGAAGTGTCCGGATCCATACGCCGAGCCGGCAGTAGGGAAAACACAGTATTGGAAGTCGGGGACAGGCAGAAAGTCGGCAACAGTAAATCCACAGTCCAAGCAATATAATCCAAATGGGTAATCCAAAAGAGGGAAATCAGAAACCAGTCCAAAGTCCATAAACCAAACACAGCAATATCACAGAGAGAGAGAAAGAATAACCACTAAACAATCCAAATCGAAACCAGTAATCCGTCATAGAAACGCACAAGGCAAACGCTTGGTATAAACATCAAGAATAATACTTCGCAAAGTGCAGGAAGTGCGCACCGTATTTAAATCCCCCGGTTTTACCGGAAGTAAAACACGGGCGAGGGCTCCCTCTCGCAGTCACCTCTAGCGTGAGTCGTGACACCCATATACATAACATTTTATACTCAATTTAAAAATTTTGGTTAATGAATAATATCAAAATCAATATGCAAGATAAAATTTATTCTCAATCATAGAGTCTGTGATTACATTTTTCCATTTTTTTTTATTATTGCAAGTTTTATCTAACTTTTATTACTCTATTACTAAACTCACTTTGGGCTTCCAAAACTTTGTCATTACAAAATTTAACTAGATACAGAGATAAAGAGCATATCTTTATCTCAGATATTTTAGGTGTTTTTAGGATGAAAATGTGTATATACATGAACAGACACATCATGCAATTGTACTGGGAACTACTGATGATTACAAGAGAAAACAATCAAGCTACACACACACAGCAAGAATAACAGTGTGCCAATAAATAAGTAGCCAACTAGTTTCATTAACAGTCTGAATGTTCTCCACAGTATAATGTGGTTTTATTTTGTGCTCTGTAAACCTTCTGATACTACTGTAGTGAAGGGATTCAGTCCTTGTTGTTATTCTCATCTGGTTTTAAAGGGCACTCTTTTTTAATGTGAGACTGATACATTGTGTAAATTACTTTCTTTAACTCTTTCAATCATTTGTCTTCTTGTTTTCTTTCCTTTGCCTTCTGTATTAAAATGAAGTTTGTCATGATCACTGTTTACTGTGCAATATTTTAAAGACATTGCATCAATTTTCTTCTTTTTAGTACAAAAAAAGCAAAGAAAAGTTTATCATATTAGAATGCATATCCTGTTTACAACTGTTATCATTTATTTTCATCTGAAAGTGGTCATTAAGAGGACATGTTTTCATATTCAGATTAGAAGCTGACATTGCCATGTGGCTGTGAAATGAAATGAAATACCATCCAAGAATCTAGCTTTACAGTGTTAAAGAGTCTAGCAGCAGATCTCCTCCAATACATAGCTCATTAAAATTGGAAATTCACTTCTGATAACATAGTTTCAATAACATACAGCATTTTCAGTGTAATAATATACTTTTCTGTAGTGTACATTTTAGTGTAATATGTACTTGAAATAGTATAATGTTTTCTATATTTTCTAATAACATTAGATGTTATTGTATACATGTATGATATACATGTTATTTTTTAGAAAGGCCGTGCTGTGTGTAGTTTTTTTTTGTTTGTTTTGAAAATGTTCTTTGCTGAACATCGAGTGATAAGCACCATTTCAAGACAAAGCATAAGAAAAGTTTAATGTAGAATCCATCAAACACTGAAAACCATTCACTGATGGTGAATAAATTAAAGAAGCATTTTCTCTGTAGCTCAGAATTTCTGTTTGAAGGCTTAACAAACAAAGAGACAATAAAATCCAGAATAAAAGATATTCCCATGTCTGCTAGAAGTGTTCAGCAAAGTATTGAAGAAATGGCAGAAAATGTTAGCGCACAGCTAAGAGCTGGGTTGCAAGATGAGAGTGTGGACGTGAATGACATACTGCAAACTGTTTTGGACATGTTTGACACATGGAGTGCTTTTGTTGTAATATTCAGAAGTGATGTTGCCACTTTCCTCTATTTCAAGCATGTAAGGGAGACTTAAAGTGACTATATATAAGCCCCAGATAATGGAGCTCAGCAAAGACAAGCAAGGCCAGGGATCACACTGACTGGTATGCATCTGTTTATTTGTATAGTACATAGAGGTTTGCATTAGCAATCGATTATGTAAATACTTTGACGTCCGTGGAGTACGTCAATGTGTCAGTGTGGGGCTTAGAATAACAGCCTGTAAGGTTAATGTTTCTAATGTTTAAGGAAAAGAGTACCCCCCCAGATGTTATTTTGTTTTATATAGTTCATGATGATAGTTATATGTTATAATTTCAATATGGGTTTAATGTACAAAATCTGATGGTGCAAATGCATAAAACTGCTTCATCTGCTGTGATCTATGCACAAGAAGGCATGTTATTCTAGTCACCTGACTATAGAGGGCTCTAGCAGGGAAAAAGGTGCAAGAGAGGATTAGTAACAGAATAATAAGTTTTGTTTTGGTTGTGTGTGAAGTGAGTGCACGTGTGCAGAGTTTCGTGTGTGCTGTGAATACGTGCTTCGGTGATGTATACAGACAAAAACGGAAGAAATTAAACAAACCCATAAAACTACGCACGTCTGGACTTCATTTATTTCGGCATGCAACAAACTTGGAGGCACCTCTGGGATTTGTAAGAAGTGCGAGTCGAAGGGATCATGCGAGAGGATACGGAGCGAGCCAGCGAGAGAGCGGAGATTCAGGGCCGAGTAAGCGGGCGTACCAGCGAGATGGATCTGGAAGCCCTAGCCGAGCGTGTGACGGAAAGATTGTGGCTGCTGCGGCTTGATCAAGTGAAGGAGGTATGTGATGGTAACAAAGTTCCTACCGGGAATGTCCTTACTAAGCGTGCACTTATTAAGAAATGCACCGAGTCTATCGATGCTGTAATTGACAACGAGGAAGAAGAAGTAGCAAAGCGCTATATGTGTTCACTGCTGTCTTTCATTGAGGCGCAGATTGAGAGAGAGAAAGAGGAAAATCTCGGCGGCCATACACACGTGACAGATCTTTCCCAGGCAGAAAACGATGTAGCGAATGAGTTGGATTTGCATCAAAGTTATCCCGAAGGGCACGCTGTAAATACAGTGATGGAGAAAATAAAAAGAAATGAGAGTGAAGCAGGACTAAATAGACCCATTGAACAGCAACCATTTATTGGTCTTGCCCCTGAAGTCACTGTGAGGAGAGATTTTAAAATCTGTGGCCAGATTGGTGAGAGCGGACAAAAAGACAAATTGTCATATACCAATTTGATGCACCAGGTGGATAGAGGATTGAGAAAGGGCCATGGTGAAGCAGAAATTATTGAAGCAGTAATAAAAGCCATCAGCCCAGGATTAAGCTTACGCAATATGCTAGAAATCAAGAGAGATCTCACCCTATCACAGCTGAAAATAATACTGAAGGGACACTTCAAGGAGGACAGTTCTACTGACCTGTACTACAAACTGGTGAACATCACACAAAATGCCAATGAGTCTCCGCAAGCCTTCCTATTCAGAGCTATTGAGTTGAAAGAGAAGCTGCTATGCTCGTGTGAAGAAGGCGGTGAATATTTTAGTACAGAGCACATTCAGAAGAAGTTCCTACGCTCGGTGGGCACAGGTTTGATCAGTGATCATATTAAATTTCAACTAAGGCCATACCTGGATGATTCAAAGTTCTCAGACGAAATGCTGATAAATAAAATGAATGAAGCAGCTGGCGATGAGATAGAGAAGCTAAATAAACAAAAGAAGAACACAGGGTAAAGTGGCAAAAGTACAACAACTGTGTTCAGAAATATAGGCCCATTCACAACTGGAAGCAGAACTTGAGCAAAGAGGAAAAACGGAGCACGTTAGAACTGCCACCTATGCCAACCACATTCCGTGGCAGTGTCAAGCCAAATTGGATAAACTCATTGGCCCGAGATGCATGGTAGACTGCTTCTTTGAAGGTGTTCCTGTGCAGGCGCTCTGGGACACTGGATCGCAGGTGACCATCATCAATGACGAATGGAAGAATACCTGCTTTCCCCACATACAGACGCACAGTCAGTGAACTGTTGGATGAAGGTAAAACCCTCATTGGCCAAGCAGCAAACCAAACTGATATCCCCTTCTCTGGATGGGTGGAGCTGAAACTCCAACTAGGGCCAAAGAGAGGGGCTGAGGTAGAACTCCTGGTACCAGTGCTTGTCTCAAATGAGCAAGGTGTGGGGAAGCCTCCAATCATTGGCTACAATGTTACTCAGCAGCTTGTGGCAAAGGGAATGCAGCAGCACCCTGATGTGGTCCCAGAAGTGGTAGAGGAAGCTTTCTCCTTTAACCGGAAAAAAACTGTTGCACTCATCCAAATGATGCAGACGAGAACGGTAAAGTGTAATGTGAGGGCTGGTCAGCTTGTGGCAAAACAGGTAGTCCTGTTTGAACCAGGAGATATCCCACAGTGGCCTGAAGGACTGGAAGTAGCCAGGATGGTAATTAGCCTTCAGGAGGGAAGCTTAACAAAAGTACAGATCCCTGTTACCAACATCAGCAAGGCAGACATCATGCTCGCTCCCCACACAATTCTAGGACGTGTACAGCATGTCAGAGCCATGTATCCAGCAGAGACCCAACCGGCTATAGTGACATCAGACTGGAATTCCAGTAATGGTGGTGTGGTGGCAGGGGTAGGGGACATGGAATGTAAGGGTGTGACAAGTGTGCACAGCATTGACAACATAGGCCATGATGCTAGCAGAAAGCCGTGGGACCCACCAGTGCCACTTGATCATCTTACACCAGAGCAGCAAAGGGAAGTTCAGCAGATGCTGAAGGAAGAATGTGAAGCATTTGCAAAGGATGAAGATGATATGGGGTGCATCCCATCACTACAACTGAAAATCAGATTGAGTGACATGACTCCAGTAAAGCGTACTTATGTCTCTGTGCCAAAACCATTACATAAGGAGGTGAAAGAATACTTGGAAGACCTCCTGAATAGAGGATGGATTCAGAAGTCACGCTCCTCTTATGCGTCCCCAATAGTGTGTGTAAGTGTCGGAGAAATTTTAAAATTTACTTTTATGCTTACTTTTAACATTTTAACTTTTAACTTTTAACAATACTCTGCTTAAAATAGTATATTCTTACAGTATTCAAGTATATTCTTACAGTATTCAAGTATATTCTTACAGTATTCAATTATAACTTAAGAGCAGGCTTTCCTTGAGGCAAAAATATGATAATCAAGCATAACCATAAGTATTAATGCAGTAGTATAATAGCATAGCATATCAAGTGATTATGTAATCTTCATAAACACCAGGCTTAGCTTAAAATAAAATAAAATAAAATAAAATAAAATAAAATGATAATGCTTAAAGGCTCAAAGCCTAGATAGTGTTATCTGTAACATAAAAACAATAAGTGCAGACAGATCAGTACAATGGAAAAACTTGCATATTGTCTAGAAAAAAAAAAAGAAGAAGTGCAACTAACTAAAAATAATCATTTAATAATATATCAATGGCTTGGAGACATAGACTTACACAGACTGACACAGACTCATGATAAAAGGTATCAACTGTGAGGTCAAGATGATCTGTAAGATCTGTAGGGTCAGCGTGAAGGTCTAAAGTCAAACAAAGCTGACAGTGATGTCAGGTAAATTTAATAATAAATGCGTATTTTTAAAATAGCAATATGTAGGGGAAATTCATGCTTATCTTATCTTCAAAGTACTAATAACTCATTTAAGAGCAGTGGTATCTATTATCCTATCATCTATCTAACGGCTAAGCTTATGACAATCAGTATAGTATCAGTATAGTATAACCTCTGATATTATGCATATGCAATAATAATAAAATTATACAAATGGAATATAATAACAGTAACCACGCTGAGATTGTGAAAACATTAGTGAAAACCATTGGAGCTTACAGATTAAAGTTGCGGTTTGGTCGGTCAGACTATCCAATGGGATCGTTGGATTGGCTGACCGGCCAATTGAGCTAATGGAAAATTGGATGAGTAAGGTGAATATCATGTGGTTGTTTAACCTTAAAACGCAGGTTATTTAATCTTAAAATGCAGGTTATGAAACACTTAAAAGCTTAAAGGCAAAAATAAAAACTAGACAAGAGGAAACAAAACTAGACAGTATGATTTGAAATAACTTGCTTTGTACCGTGCTATGAATAAAAATGTGGAAGAACAGGGAATAATGCTGACTTTGCAATGTGCAAAACTTGCAAACATCTAGGAAAATATATGTCAGAAGTCACAAAGAGGTGAAAAGAACATCGTGATCAAAGAATCAAAGAACTAGGTGAGAGGTCAAGACGTTCTGAAGAGATAGCTGAAGAAGGCCACCGATATGTATATATGCAAATTAGGTAAGGAGGGGCTCAAATGAAGGGGATGAAATGTTAAAACTGAATTTGAATAAGCGTGTATAAATAGTAGGGAATGTTTCAAAGTTCTTCAGACCAGCTGCTCTCTTCAGTAAAAAAACATCTGACAAGTGTGTTTTACTGACTAAAGAATTTGCTTTTTCCCATCTGCAGACAGACCGCTCATTATTTTGGCTAAGTTTTGGTAGTTTACTGAGTTTCATTTTTATAAATTTACTGAGTTAATTGGTCATGGAAAACTAAGGGGAAATAGAGACAAACTCAATATTCACCCTGCGATATGTCCACTCGGAGGGGACTCTGAGTTCCGACATAAGGAAGAAAGATGGCAGTCTACGCCTCTGTATAGACTACCGGGAGCTCAACCACAAATCCATTCCAGACCGTCACCCTATCCCTAGGATGCAGGACATGCTGAACAGCTTAAGTGGGAGTGTATGATTCTCAGTCCTGGATCAGGGGAAGGCGTATCATCAGGGGTTTGTGGAAGAGGGCAGCCGACGCTGTACAGCTTTCATAACACCTTGGGGCCTTTATGAATGGGTCAGGATCCCCTTCGGGCTGTCCTCTGCCCTTGCTGAGTTCCAGCGTAGTATGGAAGAATGCTTGCTGGGACTCAGAGATGACACCTGCCTTCCATACTTGGATGATAACCTTGTACACAGTAAGACATTTGAGGAGCATCTCCGTGATGTCAGAGAAATGCTACACCAGTACCAGAGACATGGGGTGAAGCTTACAGCCAAGAAGTGTGAGCTTTTCAAGGCTGAGGTAAAGTTTCTGGGAAAAATAGTCTCAAAAGGGGGCTACACTATGGACCCCAAGGAGATTGCACCTGTGCAAGCACTAAGGGACCGTAAGCCTAAAACAGTGGGTGAACTGAGACAACTGCTGGGGTTCCTTTCATACTATCGCACTAATTCCTAATTTTTCCCTGACGGCTAAACCTGTCTATGAACTTTTGTCAGTGGAGAGGTTTCCAGAAAAGGGAGGAAGCTCTAAAAGTCGCATTGGTAAGAAGGAAGGGGGAAGAGGGCGAAAAACAGCTCAACTTCATGCCAGTCAGCCCATATCATGGACCGAACAACATCAAAATGTCCTCAGCCAGCTACTTGAGTTCTTGCTGCACCCTCCAATTTTAGGCTACCCTGATTTTGAACAACCGTTCATCCTGCATTGTGATGCATCACAAGATGGGCTTGGCGCCGTACTATATCAAAGGCAGCAAGGGAAGCTGGTAGTCATTGGCTATGGGTCACGCACATTAACGGCTCCAGAGAAGAATTATCATTTGCACTCTGGGAAACTGGAATTCCTGGCATTAAAATGGGCTGTTTGTGAATGATTCCGGGAATACCTGTATTACACACCCTCCTTTGTGGTCTATACCGACAATAACCCTTTGACATATGTCTTGACCACAGCAAAGCTCAATGCCACCACTCACCGATGGATAGCAGAGTTGGCTGATTACAATTTTACCATCAAATATAGACCAGG
>JAUCMX010000253.1:0-13365 GCA_033459395.1 Hemibagrus guttatus | reverse complement strand
GGGAATTTTTTTTAAGCAATGGGGGTGGAAAAATGGGTGATTCCCGTGAAGGGCCATGGGGGTCTTTTCCCCAAACCCCTAACCTCCCTAACCCTAACCCTAACCCTAACCCGTGCACAACGTCGGTCTCGGCTTTTGCTGGGACCACGGCCTGGGGTGTTCCCTGTCCCCTTCCCCTTCCTCAACCCTAACCCTAACCCTAATTCCTAACCCTAATTCCTAACCCTAACCCTAATTTCCACCCCACAACACAAACCTAACCAGCCAGTGCCACCCGGGTCCTGGTGGGCTTTTCACCAATGTTCTCCCACTGCTTCAACCACCAGCACCTAGAAAACAGGAAAAGCCACAATCAGTGGATATAAACAAGTAAAATTAAAATACTTACCTGTTGTGGAAAAAAGGAAATACTCACCTGCCCTGAAAAATGGAAAAAAAAAACATTAAAATGTTAATTTAATAACATTTTCTTGCCTAAAAAAAGTCTCCATGAAAAAAAGTGATGAACTTTGCCCTAGATTCATCCAGCAGAGTCATGCTCCCAAAAGTGGAGTGTGGAGGACATCTAGTGGATGAAAAAAGCAACAACAAGTTTAAAATACTTACCTGCTCTGGAAAAAATAATATTTAGCCAGGGGTGGAGCCAAGCTTATAAAAGCAGGCAACCCAGAAGGGAGAGAGCTTCTAGAAGCCAGCCACAGACCAGTAAACCTCATGGTAAGTTTACATAGAGGTTACAGAGAGAATGCCCACTACTGTCTGGGGGTGCCACAAGAGTAGTATGGGCTGGGGGTGCCAAAAAATAGCAAGTCAGCGCCTGAAGAAGGCTCAGAAAAGCCGAAATATTGCGCACACTGACTTGCAAATTAAATCAAGACGTCTATAAATAATTGAGCTGGTAATTCCTGAAAGGAATAATTTTTTGAAACACTGTTCCATGGTTAAGGGATAGACATCCACCATGGAACATTTATCATTTCATCAAACATGATGATTATTGAGTGGCTTTATGGTTAAAGGGCAGTGCCACCATAAGCACTTAATAACCAGAGTAGACAGGGGTAAGTAAACATTATGGGGTAAATGATTGGAGACTGAAAGGGGCAATTTAAGGCAATTGGAGTGAGTATGTGGTGATTCAGTGAAGAAGGACACATGGTGGGATGACCACTGGGGCTCGAGGCGTGCCCGTGCACAACGTCGGTCTCGGCTTTTGCTGGGACCACGGCCTGGGGTGTTCCCTGTCCCCTTCCCCTTCCTCAACCCTAACCCTAACCCCTAACCCTAATTCCTAACCCTAACCCTAATTTCCACCCCACAACACAAACCTAACCAGCCAGTGCCACCCGGGTCCTGGTGGGCTTTTCACCAATGTTCTCCCACTGCTTCAACCACCAGCACCTAGAAAACAGGAAAAGCCACAATCAGTGGATATAAACAAGTAAAATTAAAATACTTACCTGTTGTGGAAAAAAGGAAATACTCACCTGCCCTGAAAAATGGAGAAAAAAACATTAAAATGTTAATTTAATAACATTTTCTTGCCTAAAAAAAAAAGTCTCCATGAAAAAAAGTGATGAACTTTGCCCTAGATTCATCCAGCAGAGTCATGCTCCCAAAAGTGGAGTGTGGAGGACATCTAGTGGATGAAAAAAGCAACAACAAGTTTAAAATACTTACCTGCTCTGGAAAAAATAATATTTAGCCAGGGGTGGAGCCAAGCTTATAAAGCAGGCAACCCAGAAGGGAGAGAGCTTCTAGAAGCCAGCCACAGACCAGTAAACCTCATGGTAAGTTTACATAGAGGTTACAGAGAGAATGCCCACTACTGTCTGGGGGTGCCACAAGAGTAGTATGGGCTGGGGGTGCCAAAAAATAGCAAGTCAGCGCCTGAAGAAGGCTCAGAAAAGCCGAATATTGCGCACACTGACTTGCAAATTAAATCAAGACGTCTATAAATAATTGAGCTGGTAATTCCTGAAAGGAATAATTTTTTAAAACACTGTTCCATGGTTAAGGGATAGACATCCACCATGGAACATTTATCATTTCATCAAACATGATGATTATTGAGTGGCTTTATGGTTAAAGGGCAGTGCCACCATAAGCATTTAATAACCAGAGTAGACAGGGGTAAGTAAACATTATGGGGTAAATGATTGGAGACTGAAAGGGGAAATTTTAAAGGGCAATTGGAGTGAGTATGTGGTGATTCAGTGAAGAAGGACACATGGTGGGATGACCACTGGGGCTCGAGGCGTGCCCGTGCACAACGTCGGTCTCGGCTTTTGCGGGACCACGGCCTGGGGTGTTCCCTGTCCCCTTCCCCTTCCTCAACCCTAACCCTAACCCTAATTCCTAACCCTAATTCCTAACCCTAACCCTAATTTCCACCCCACAACACAAACCTAACCAGCCAGTGCCACCCGGGTCCTGGTGGGCTTTTCACCAATGTTCTCCCACTGCTTCAACCACCAGCACCTAGAAAACAGGAAAAGCCACAATCAGTGGATATAAACAAGTAAAATTAAAATACTTACCTGTTGTGGAAAAAAGGAAATACTCACCTGCCCTGAAAAATGGAGAAAAAAACTTAAAATGTTAATTTAATAACATTTTCTTGCCTAAAAAAAGTCTCCATGAAAAAAAGTGATGAACTTTGCCCTAGATTCATCCAGCAGAGTCATGCTCCCAAAAGTGGAGTGTGGAGGACATCTAGTGGATGAAAAAAGCAACAACAAGTTTAAAATACTTACCTGCTCTGGAAAAAATAATATTTAGCCGGGGTGGAGCCAAGCTTATAAAAGCAGGCAACCCAGAAGGGAGAGAGCTTCTAGAAGCCAGCCACAGACCAGTAAACCTCATGGTAAGTTTACATAGAGGTTACAGAGAGAATGCCCACTACTGTCTGGGGGTGCCACAAGAGTAGTATGGGCTGGGGGTCCCAAAAAAATAGCAAGTCAGCGCCTGAAGAAGGCTCAGAAAAGCCGAAATATTGCGCACACTGACTTGCAAATTAAATCAAGACGTCTATAAAAAATTGAGCTGGTAATTCCTGAAAGGAATAATTTTTTGAAACACTGTTCCATGGTTAAGGGATAGACATCCACCATGGAACATTTATCATTTCATCAAACATGATGATTATTGAGTGGCTTTTGGTTAAAGGGCAGTGCCACCATAAGCACTTAATAACCAGAGTAGACAGGGGTAAGTAAACATTATGGGGTAAATGATTGGAGACTGAAAGGGCAATTTAAGGCAATTGGAGTGAGTATGTGGTGATTCAGTGAAGAAGGACACATGGTGGGATGACCACTGGGGCTCGAGGCGTGCCCGTGCACAACGTCGGTCTCGGCTTTTGCTGGGACCACGGCCTGGGGTGTTCCCTGTCCCCTTCCCCTTCCTAAACCCCTAACCCTAACCCTAATTCCTAACCCTAATTCCTAACCCTAACCCTAATTTCCACCCCACAACAAAAACCTAACCAGCCAGTGCCACCCGGGTCCTGGTGGGCTTTTCACCAATGTTCCCCCACTGCTTCAACCACCAGCACCTAGAAAACAGGAAAAGCCACAATCAGTGGATATAAACAAGTAAAATTAAAATACTTACCTGTTGGGGAAAAAAAGGAAATACTCACCTGCCCTAAAAAATGGAAAAAAAAAACATTAAAATGTTAATTTAATAACATTTTCTTGCCAAAAAAAAAAGTCTCCATGAAAAAAAGTGATGAACTTTGCCCTAGATTCATCCAGCAGAGTCATGCTCCCAAAAGTGGAGTGTGGAGGACATCTAGTGGATGAAAAAAGCAACAACAAGTTTAAAATACTTCCCTGCTCTGGAAAAAATAATATTTAGCCAGGGGTGGAGCCAAGCTTATAAAAGCAGGCAACCCAGAAGGGAGAGAGCTTCTAGAAGCCAGCCACAGACCAGTAAACCTCATGGTAAGTTTACATAGAGGTTACAGAGAGAATGCCCACTACTGTCGGGGGGTGCCACAAGAGTAGTATGGGCTGGGGGTGCCAAAAAATAGCAAGTCAGCGCCTGAAGAAGGCTCAGAAAAGCCGAAATATTGCGCACACTGACTTGCAAATTAAATCAAGACGTCTATAAATAATTGAGCTGGTAATTCCTGAAAGGAATAATTTTTTGAAACACTGTTCCATGGTTAAGGGATAGACATCCACCATGGAACATTTATCATTTCATCAAACATGATGATTATTGAGTGGCTTTATGGTTAAAGGGCAGTGCCACCATAAGCACTTAATAACCAGAGTAGGGGGGGGTAAGTAAACATTAGGGGTAAATGATTGGAGACTAAAAGGGGGCAATTTAAGGCAATTGGAGTGAGTATGTGGTGATTCAGTGAAGAAGGACACATGGTGGGATGACCACTGGGGCTCGAGGCGTGCCCGTGCACAACGTCGGTCTCGGCTTTTGCGGGGACCACGGCCTGGGGTGTTCCCTGTCCCCTTCCCCTTCCTCAACCCTAACCCTAACCCTAATTCCTAACCCTAATTCCTAACCCTAACCCTAATTTCCACCCCACAACACAAACCTAACCAGCCAGTGCCACCCGGGTCCTGGTGGGCTTTTCACCAATGTTCTCCACTGCTTCAACCACCAGCACCTAGAAAACAGGAAAAGCCACAATCAGTGGATATAAACAAGTAAAATTAAAATACTTACCTGTTGGGGAAAAAAGGAAATACTCACCTGCCCTGAAAAATGGAGAAAAAAACATTAAAATGTTAATTTAATAACATTTTCTTGCCTAAAAAAAGTCTCCATGAAAAAAAGTGATGAACTTTGCCCTAGATTCATCCAGCAGAGTCATGCTCCCAAAAGTGGAGTGTGGAGGACATCTAGTGGATGAAAAAAGCAACAACAAGTTTAAAATACTTACCTGCTCTGGAAAAAATAATATTTAGCCGGGGGTGGAGCCAAGCTTATAAAAGCAGGCAACCCAGAAGGGAGAGAGCTTCTAGAAGCCAGCCACAGACCAGAAAACCCTCATGGTAAGTTTACATAGAGGTTACAGAGAGAATGCCCACTACTGTCTGGGGGTGCCACAAGAGTAGTATGGGCTGGGGGTGCCAAAAAATAGCAAGTCAGCGCCTGAAGAAGGCTCAGAAAAGCCGAAATATTGCGCACACTGACTTGCAAATTAAATCAAGACGTCTATAAATAATTGAGCTGGTAATTCCTGAAAGGAATAATTTTTTGAAACACTGTTCCATGGTTAAGGGATAGACATCCACCATGGAACATTTATCATTTCATCAAACATGATGATTATTGAGTGGCTTTATGGTTAAAGGGCAGTGCCACCATAAGCACTTAATAACCAGAGTAGACGGGGTAAGTAAACATTAGGGGTAAATGATTGGAGACTGAAAGGGGCAATTTAAGGCAATTGGAGTGAGTATGTGGTGATTCAGTGAAGAAGGACACATGGTGGGATGACCACTGGGGCTCGAGGCGTGCCCGTGCACAACGTCGGTCTCGGCTTTTCCCGGGACCACGGCCTGGGGTGTTCCCTGTCCCCTTCCCCTTCCTCAACCCTAACCCTAACCCTAATTCCTAACCCTAATTCCTAACCCTAACCCTAATTTCCACCCCACAACACAAACCTAACCACCCAGTGCCCCCCGGGGTCCTGGTGGGCTTTTCACCAATGTTCTCCCACTGCTTCAACCACCAGCACCTAGAAAACAGGAAAAGCCACAATCAGTGGATATAAACAAGTAAAATTAAAATACTTACCTGTTGTGGAAAAAAGGAAATACTCACCTGCCCTGAAAAATGGAGAAAAAAACATTAAAATGTTAATTTAATAACATTTTCTTGCCTAAAAAAAGTCTCCATGAAAAAAAGTGATGAACTTTGCCCTAGATTCATCCAGCAGAGTCATGCTCCCAAAAGTGGAGTGTGGAGGACATCTAGTGGATGAAAAAAGCAACAACAAGTTTAAAATACTTACCTGCTCTGGAAAAAATAATATTTAGCCAGGGGTGGAGCCAAGCTTATAAAAGCAGGCAACCCAGAAGGGAGAGAGCTTCTAGAAGCCAGCCACAGACCAGTAAACCTCATGGTAAGTTTACATAGAGGTTACAGAGAGAATGCCCACTACTGTCTGGGGGTGCCACAAGAGTAGTATGGGCTGGGGGTGCCAAAAAATAGCAAGTCAGCGCCTGAAGAAGGCTCAGAAAAGCCGAAATATTGCGCACACTGACTTGCAAATTAAATCAAGACGTCTATAAATAATTGAGCTGGTAATTCCTGAAAGGAATAATTTTTTGAAACACTGTTCCATGGTTAAGGGATAGACATCCACCATGGAACATTTATCATTTCATCAAACATGATGATTATTGAGTGGCTTTATGGTTAAAGGGCAGTGCCACCATAAGCACTTAATAACCAGAGTAGACAGGGGTAAGTAAACATTATGGGGTAAATGATTGGAGACTGAAAGGGGCAATTTAAGGCAATTGGAGTGAGTATGTGGTGATTCAGTGAAGAAGGACACATGGTGGGATGACCACTGGGGCTCGAGGCGTGCCCGTGCACAACGTCGGTCTCGGCTTTTGCCGGGACCACGGCCTGGGGTGTTCCCTGTCCCCTTCCCCTTCCTCAACCCTAACCCTAACCCTAATTCCTAACCCTAATTCCTAACCCTAACCCTAATTTCCACCCCACAACACAAACCTAACCAGCCAGTGCCACCCGGGTCCTGGTGGGCTTTTCACCAATGTTCTCCCACTGCTTCAACCACCAGCACCTAGAAAACAGGAAAAGCCACAATCAGTGGATATAAACAAGTAAAATTAAAATACTTACCTGTTGTGGAAAAAAGGTGTTCTCCCACTGCTTCAACCACCAGCACCTAGAAAACAGGAAAAGCCACAATCAGTGGATATAAACAAGTAAAATTAAAATACTTACCTGTTGTGGAAAAAAGGAAATACTCACCTGCCCTGAAAAATGGAGAAAAAAACATTAAAATGTTAATTTAATAACATTTTCTTGCCTAAAAAAAGTCTCCATGAAAAAAAGTGATGAACTTTGCCCTAGATTCATCCAGCAGAGTCATGCTCCCAAAAGTGGAGTGTGGAGGACATCTAGTGGATGAAAAAAGCAACAACAAGTTTAAAATACTTACCTGCTCTGGAAAAAATAATATTTAGCCAGGGGTGGAGCCAAGCTTATAAAAGCAGGCAACCCAGAAGGGAGAGAGCTTCTAGAAGCCAGCCACAGACCAGTAAACCTCATGGTAAGTTTACATAGAGGTTACAGAGAGAATGCCCACTACTGTCTGGGGGTGCCACAAGAGTAGTATGGGCTGGGGGTGCCAAAAAATAGCAAGTCAGCGCCTGAAGAAGGCTCAGAAAAGCCGAAATATTGCGCACACTGACTTGCAAATTAAATCAAGACGTCTATAAATAATTGAGCTGGTAATTCCTGAAAGGAATAATTTTTTGAAACACTGTTCCATGGTTAAGGGATAGACATCCACCATGGAACATTTATCATTTCATCAAACATGATGATTATTGAGTGGCTTTATGGTTAAAGGGCAGTGCCACCATAAGCACTTAATAACCAGAGTAGACAGGGGTAAGTAAACATTATGGGGTAAATGATTGGAGACTGAAAGGGGCAATTTAAGGCAATTGGAGTGAGTATGTGGTGATTCAGTGAAGAAGGACACATGGTGGGATGACCACTGGGGCTCGAGGCGTGCCCGTGCACAACGTCGGTCTCGGCTTTTGCCGGGACCACGGCCTGGGGTGTTCCCTGTCCCCTTCCCCTTCCTCAACCCTAACCCTAACCCTAATTCCTAACCCTAATTCCTAACCCTAACCCTAATTTCCACCCCACAACACAAACCTAACCAGCCAGTGCCACCCGGGTCCTGGTGGGCTTTTCACCAATGTTCTCCCACTGCTTCAACCACCAGCACCTAGAAAACAGGAAAAGCCACAATCAGTGGATATAAACAAGTAAAATTAAAATACTTACCTGTTGTGGAAAAAAGGAAATACTCACCTGCCCTGAAAAATGGAGAAAAAAACATTAAAATGTTAATTTAATAACATTTTCTTGCCTAAAAAAAGTCTCCATGAAAAAAAGTGATGAACTTTGCCCTAGATTCATCCAGCAGAGTCATGCTCCCAAAAGTGGAGTGTGGAGGACATCTAGTGGATGAAAAAAGCAACAACAAGTTTAAAATACTTACCTGCTCTGGAAAAAATAATATTTAGCCAGGGGTGGAGCCAAGCTTATAAAAGCAGGCAACCCAGAAGGGAGAGAGCTTCTAGAAGCCAGCCACAGACCAGTAAACCTCATGGTAAGTTTACATAGAGGTTACAGAGAGAATGCCCACTACTGTCTGGGGGTGCCACAAGAGTAGTATGGGCTGGGGGTGCCAAAAAATAGCAAGTCAGCGCCTGAAGAAGGCTCAGAAAAGCCGAAATATTGCGCACACTGACTTGCAAATTAAATCAAGACGTCTATAAATAATTGAGCTGGTAATTCCTGAAAGGAATAATTTTTTGAAACACTGTTCCATGGTTAAGGGATAGACATCCACCATGGAACATTTATCATTTCATCAAACATGATGATTATTGAGTGGCTTTATGGTTAAAGGGCAGTGCCACCATAAGCACTTAATAACCAGAGTAGACAGGGGTAAGTAAACATTATGGGGTAAATGATTGGAGACTGAAAGGGGCAATTTAAGGCAATTGGAGTGAGTATGTGGTGATTCAGTGAAGAAGGACACATGGTGGGATGACCACTGGGGCTCGAGGCGTGCCCGTGCACAACGTCGGTCTCGGCTTTTGCTGGGACCACGGCCTGGGGTGTTCCCTGTCCCCTTCCCCTTCCTCAACCCTAACCCTAACCCTAATTCCTAACCCTAATTCCTAACCCTAACCCTAATTTCCACCCCACAACACAAACCTAACCCTAACCCTAACCCTAACCCCTAACCCTAACCCAGTCCATGGCGCACTACACCGCACCCACCTGTTATTATCTTCATAGTTTAGCTAAAGCATAATTTAGAGTAATTAAAATTTAAATTAAAAATAGTTAAATAGGAGCAGTAGTGACAACAACAAATAGTAGGATAGATAGCTTCAGCCACTATGGATCAAACAAATGATTTACCAATATATTTTAAACATAGGATTAATATATGATCGGTCAATCAATAGGCTTAAAATTATAAAATTAGGCTTATAACAGCATTATCCAACAGATTTTAAGATGACCTAATTTATAGCAGCTATCTAGTTAGTATTCAAACCAAATGAATCACTGTTTTGATTGGACATGGGACACAAGCCGAGGAGTGATCGACCTGCGGCTGGCCGCCTCGGAGGAGGGTGTTTAGTGACGAAAGGCCGAAACACCCAGAGAATCTGAGGAGCACTACTGATGATGTGTCCTGAAATTTAGCATAGGGCAAAAACTCTCTGAATAAATAAATAAATAAATAAAACAAATAAAAAACAACTTTAATCAGTAGAATAGGCCACACACTTAGCCAAAAACACACATGAGCAGCAATAAAAGAGGTTGTGACCCACTCAGTCCAGTGGCTATCACCTCTTTTGCAAGAGCGGTAGCATTGCTTAACAAGCGCCGGCCCGTGCACTTTCCTTGTCTCCCTATACAACCACGCAGTCTTCTGGGCTGTGATGGGGGGAGTCATTGTATATTCCACAAACCTAACCCTAACCCTAACCCTAACCCTAACCCAGCCCTAAACCCTAACCACACCCCTTTTCCCAGCCCTAACCCTAACCACATCCCTTCCCCAGCCCTAAACCCCAACCACACCCCTTCCCCAGCCCTAAACCCTAACCACACCCCTTTCCCCAGCCCTAAACCCTAACCACACCTTTTTTCCCCAACCCTAACCTTAACTACACTCTTTTCCTTAGCCCTAAACCCTAATCCCTAACCCTAACCCCTAACCTTCCCTAACTTCTATCCTAATCCCAACTTTTATCTTAATCCTCATTTCTAAATTAATTTTAATTCTATTCAATCTTAGTGGTTGATCTTAACCTCTATCTCTTTCTCCTTCCCCCCCCCCTTTTTTTTGATCCATTTTTTTCTTAATTTTAAATCTTTATGCTGATGTTGAGCTTCATTTTGATCCCAACGTTGAAATTTTATCATGAGCTCAACCCCTAATCTAGTTTTAACTCTTATCCTAACCTTGGTTCTACATTTATGGCCATGTCACCCAGAGAATGCCTAATCTTATTTGATCTTGGAAGTTAAGCAGTGTTGGTCCCGGTTAGTACTTGGATGGGGGATCGCTAGGGAATATTAGGTGGGGTAACCCAAAATTGCTTTTTGAGATCTTTCAACTTTTATCCTTAGGTTAATTCTTATTTTTAGTTTCATTTTTTTTTATTTTTGTTTTATTTAAATAAAGAATTTTTAGGTGACACTTATTTAGACCCCAACCCCGATTCTGAACATGTAGTTTTATCTGGATCTAAACCCCCTTGTCCAGGCCTTAATTTTGATTTATTTTAGCTTTGGGCCTGTGGTTGTGCCACCCTGGGAGTGTCTGATCCTCTCTGATCTGGTTTAATCTTATAGGCTAAGCATGGTTGAGCCTGGGTAGTGTTTGGAGGGGAGACTGCTTGGGAATGCCAAGTGGGGTAACTAAAATTTGTGTTTAAATATGGGGCAGAGAATTCTTAGTTTCTTTTGGTTTTCTTTCTTTTTTGTTTTGGTTTTTTTAGGATCTATAATTCAGAGTCTGTGCCTGTGCTTCCTTTACTCCCTTGTGAGTATGAGTTGAGAAATTTTAACCTAACCCTAACCCTAACCCTAACCTCCTAAATACCCTAATTTCAACCTTTTCTGGTACTTTAGCCTATATGCTAACATGTTAACATGCTAATGCTAACATGCTAACACTAACACTCTAAAACCCCGATTTCAACCTTTTCCGCTACTTTAGCCTACATGCTAACATGCTAACATGCTAATGCTAACATGCTAACACTAACCCTAACTTCAATCTTTACCCCTACCTTAGCCTGCATGCTAATACTAACATGCTAACGCTACTCTAACACTAACCCTAACCCTAACTCTAACATCCATAAACTCTACTTTAGCTCAGATGCTAACGCTAGCCCTGATGCTAATCCTAGCCCAGAGGCTAACCCCAAGCCCTAACCTTAACCCACCCCATGCACTGTTACATGTAATGGCTGTGTAATCACACCATTATTACACAAGGTGCCACCTCATGAATATTCATAAGTTTGGACCGTGTCTGTGTCAAATATGCACAGAGAGGATTCTGGTCCATCTTAAAATGACAACTTTAAACATTAATATCTCGGGAACCGTTCTAGCTATCGACATCCCGTTTTTTTGGCCGTGCACAACTCAATCTCCCCTATCCATTTAATAACTTTCCACCGAGGACAAACGATATACCATCCTCGATAAAACGATACCAAAAGATGGGATAACCCATCCAAATCCACCAGAATCCAAGCTGGGGAGGGGCTTACGCCTCACCCCTTGGGGAACCAACCCAGTAGAAGCCTGATGGCTGCCTGAAGGATTCCAAAACTCCGTTTAGAGTTGGAATAGGTAGGGCCGCTCTCCGCTGGATTGCTACCCGACCAGAGTCATCTGGAGGTAGTGTTTTACATGCTGCACTCTGACCGTGTCTGTGTCAAATATGCACAGAGAGGATTCTGGTCCATCTTAAAATGACAACTTTAAACATTAATATCTCGGGAACCGTTCTAGCTATCGACATCCCGTTTTTTTTGCCGTGCACAACTCAATCTCCCCTATCCATTTAATAACTTTCCACCGAGGACAAACAATATATACCGTCCTCGAGAAAACGGTACCAAAAGATGGGATAACCCATCCAAATCCACCAAAATCCAAGCTGGGGAGGGGCTTACGCCTCACCCCTAGGGGAACCAACCCAGTAGAAGCCTGATGGCTGCCTGAAGGATTCCAAACTCCGTTTAGAGTTGGAATAGGTAGGGCCGCTCTCCGCTGGATTGCTACCCGACCAGAGTCATCTGGAGGTAGTGTTTTACATGCTGCACTCTGGACCTCTGGTTTAGATAGGAGGGGAACATTCTGAGCATCTCGGATACCTTGCGGTGTTAACGAAGAGGTGCTCGTCTGCGACCCTGACGGGCCTCCTAGACGCCAAGGCCATTTAGCTAGATTCCACTCGGATGACAGACCTCGGCCACAGGCTCTGTCCGGGTGACTCGGGAAACCTTGCGGTGTTAACGAGAGTCATTCTGGGCAGAGCAAGGTAGGTAAACCGGCCTCCCTGGGTCCACTTGGACAGCACGCAGGGTGGTGGTCTGAGGCCAACAGACCTTAAATGGGGCCAAGTCTTCTTACCGATGATTAGCATCGACCATGCACCGGTCCATGGCGCACTACACCGCACCCACCTGTTATTATCTTCATAGTTTAGCTAAAACATAATTTAGAGTAATTTAAATTTAAATTAAAATAGTTAAATAGGAGCAGTAGTGACAACAACAAATAGTAGGATAGATAGCTTCAGCCACTATGGATCAAACATAGGATTTACCAATATATTTTAAACATAGGATTAATATATGATCGGTCAATCAATAGGCTTAAAATTATAGATTTAGGCTTATAACAGCATCATCCAACAGATTTTAAGGTGACCTAATTTATAGCAGCTATATAGTTAGTATTCAAACCATATGAATCACTTTTTTGATTGGACATGGGACACAAGCCGAGGAGTGATCGACCTGCGGCTGGCCGCCTCAGAGGAGGGTGTTTAGTGACGAAAGGCCGAAACACCCAGAGAATCTGAGGAGCACTACTGATGATGTGTCCTGAAATTTAGCATAGGGCAAAAACTCTCTGAACAAATAAATAAATAAATAAAACAAATAAAAAACAACCCTAATCCCTAACCCTAATCCCCAACCCTAACCCTAATCCCTAACCCCACTACTCCTTGCCCTGGGTGGGGGATTGGACATGTTCTGGCGTTACGGCTTTTCCCCTAACCTAACCTAGCCAGTGCCACCCCCATTAGCTGAGCCGATTGGTATCTCTGTATTGTCCATGGAACCTGAAAAAGAACAAATAATTGACATTTACACAAGATGTTTTAACACACAGGGAAATAAATTGGTGGTTATTATACTTACCTGAAATCACTTACCCGAATCCTGTATATAATTCAAAAATACTACCCGAAAAAAATCATTATCATATTTTACTTACCTGGGAATATTTACCTGAATCCTGTAATCATCCAGAACACTACCTAAAAAAAGG
>JAUCMX010000252.1:0-13714 GCA_033459395.1 Hemibagrus guttatus | reverse complement strand
GCCAGCGTTCTCCCCTTCTCTCGTGTGTGTGTGTGTGTGTGTGTGGAGGGCAGTTGTACTGTAACGATGAATCTCTGCAGCCGTATATGATGTATGTAGTGTTTTGTATGCCGTGTGTGTTTTTTCTGCGGACATTCACATCCATCTTTTCCCAGCTCCTGCATTTACACTGCTGTAATTTTATTCCGGAGCTTTCCATCCAACACGAGTGTGTGTGTGTGTGTGTATACCGTGTGTAACGTTTCATATGCATTCCTCAACTCTCTTCTCTCTCGGTCTTTGTTTTGCTCTTTACTGATATTTTTCTTCAGCTCTAAAATAGTTCTTTCATCATCATTACATCATTCCTGCACTGACTTTAAAGGCTCACGCTGCAGTGAGCGGTCCTAGAGGTCGGACTGGGCAGCCAGCAGCGAGTTAAATGCAGCTTTGGCGCCATCTAGTGTTGACATAAAGAGTGACATTTTTTATTATTATTATAAATTTTTTTTTTATACACTACTCGATTTGGTGCACAAGGTTCACAATGACCTTGACCTTCAACGAGAGCTGTGCTCGTGTTCCCCACACATGAATGGAAGAAGTATTTAGCCGGAATGCGCGTTGTGATGACGTCACACGACGCGACTCGGCCCAAAAGCTGCTGTAATGTTGCAAAATAGCGAGCTTTTCAGAATATAACAGGGTTGACTTCTTCTGTTTGCTGCGTGATACACAGATTTACATGAACACCAACAAGATCAGTGACTTTAGCCCAGTATGAACTGGTAATATTTCCAGAGTATTCAATTCAACTTTATTTGTATAGCGCTTTTAACAATGGACGTTGTCTCAAAGCGGCTTTACGGAGCATAAGAAATGTAAAGTCTAATATAAACCCTGAGCTTTTTTTGTACTAATGTTTCAGTTTATTTGTATTAGTAGAGGGATGATGTTGAGGAATTGGGGCTGAATTGAAGAAAGGAGTTTAATGAAGATCTCCATGCATCCAAAACGTCACTGATTTCTTTGCTCCGTCTCTCTTCCGCTCCGTCACAGCGGTTCGGAACGACCGGAACAAGAAGAAAAAGGAGGAGAAGAAGCCGGAGTGTTCCGAGAGCTACGTCATGAATCCAGAAACGGAGCGGATGATCGAGCGCGTGAGAAAAGCTCACCAGGACACGTTTCCGTCACTGTGTCAGCTGGGAAAATACACCACGGTGAGTGAGACACACCAGCAGAGGGCGCTCGCGTCCCGTCACGTCTCGCCGCTGTGCGCTGTGATCAAGCTCGTTGTGATGTCTTCTCTCCTCTCGTCCTGTAGAATAACAGCACGGATCACAGAGTCTCTCTGGACGTGGACCTGTGGGATAAATTCAGCGAACTTTCCACCAAGTGCATCATCAAGACAGTGGAGTTCGCCAAACAGCTGCCGGGCTTCACCACGCTGACCATCGCAGATCAGATCACATTGCTCAAAGCAGCCTGCCTCGACATCCTGGTGAGACACACACACACACTGCTACACTAATAATACACACCAACAGCAAAAGTTATTCTCCTTATTCCGTAGCCAACCATTTTCATTTCTGAATTAAAGTATGATGTCATGATTATTATCCATTTAATCCACCTCAATGTTGTGGAACAGCCATTAAATACGTTTTTCATAATTAATCTCACAAAAAGCAAAACAAAAAAACAAACGCTGCTGGTCACATTTATGGAGAAACTGTTTAAAAAGAGTCCTTAAAGCAAGCACTGACCAAAAAAACACAACTCAACGTGAGGAAAATAAAAGCAAACGTTAGACGTCAAACACACTTTATGGAAGGAGTCTCCAGTGTCAGTCTTTTGTGTATCAGTCAGGAGTAGAAGTTGCTTTCGGCTGCTCCCTATTCGGGGTCGCCACAGCGGACCAACTAGTCCGCACAACAACTTGGCACAGGTTTTACGCCGGCTGCCCTTCCTGACGCAACCCTCCCATTTTTCCGGGCTTGGGACCGGCACTGCATCCAGTGGCTGGGGTTTGGGCATTGGCTGGGAATTGAACCCAGGCCTGCTACATGGTAGGCGAGAAACCTACCACTGAGCCACCAATGCCCAAGTCAGTCAGGAGTAATTGTTTAAATTATATTCTTTTTACAATTATGAAACAGTTTAGTCTTTTATACACACTGGGTTGTCGTGGTGTTCATATCGTCCTCTCCTGTCTCAGATTTTGCGGATCTGCACACGCTACACTCCCGATCAGGACACCATGACGTTCTCGGATGGACTGACGCTGAACCGGACGCAGATGCACAACGCCGGGTTCGGGCCGCTCACCGACCTCGTGTTCGCCTTCGCCGATCAGCTTCTGCCACTGGAGATGGACGACGCAGAGACGGGCCTGCTCAGCGCCATCTGCCTGCTGTGTGGAGGTACTGCAGCTCTCCACTCTAGAGCACCAGGCTGAAAGTCTGACCATTTGCTGTGAGCTAGAGGCAGAGCGACGCTTTAGTCTTGAAAATCTAGTTTACAGGCAGATTCCAGCTGAATGGGTTTTACTCCACTCCACGTTTAAAGATAAAATGACCCAAACAATTGCAAAGAGGAGATTTCGAGCCTTTTGCCACGTTCAGAAAATGAAACCTTCTGACCAATTTTCTAGTTCCATCATTCTGTAGCCACTAAATGGGTTTTTGGAGCAACATACAATAAGCATCTACCGGGGCAAAGTGCTGAATTTATCCGCTTGTGATGGTGACGTGAATAAAGAACTTGAACTGCAGCCTTTTCTCTTTCCTGTCCAGATCGTCAGGACCTGGAAGAGTCGGACAAGGTCGATATCCTGCAGGAGCCGCTGCTCGAAGCGTTGAAGATCTACGTGAGAAAGCGGAGGCCTCATAAACCACACATGTTCCCTAAAATGCTGATGAAGATCACAGACCTCAGGAGCATCAGCGCTAAAGGTGAGGAACAAGGTCTGAACAGGACACAGTTAAACTGATGACACACGAAGGGAAAGTAAAAGCAAGGCAAGAGCAAAAGCTCAAACAGTTTGTATAGTTATTATAGGAATAGCTTCTGTCTTGTATTTTAATATGAACTCTATATTTTTTGAAAAGACTTGGAACAATACAGACAGAGATTCGTATATGGATATAGTTGTGTGCTTGTTGGAGGAGGCGTGGCCATGCAAATTATTAGTAGGTCACATGACACTTGCAGGCTAAACCTGGGTTAGGAGCTTGATGATAAAACCAGCTGGAAGAGTCGCTTCTATAACAGCTCCTTTTAAACATCAGCTGATTTTATGGTTCTGGTTTGCTTCAGGAGATGATGGAATTGAGCGAGTCCTCCTTGTAGTGTTTTTATATGGAGATGAAAGCTCAAAATGTGCTACCAGTGGAGGTAAGCATCTGACCATTCACCACTATAACACCTCTCTCTCTCTCTCTCTCTCTCTCTCTCTCTCTCTCTCTCTCTCTCTCTCTCTGTGTGTCTGTCATTCACCAGGAGCTGAGCGAGTGATCACCCTGAAGATGGAGATCCCCGGCTCCATGCCTCCACTCATCCAGGAGATGCTGGAGAACTCGGATGGTTTGGAGAACAGCAGCGTGAATCCTCCCAGCAGCTGCAGCCCGAGTCTCTCACCCAATTCCATACATAGCAGCCCATCGTCACACTCGCCCTGAATCTCTCTCTCTCTCTCACACAAATACTTTCTCTCTTGCTCTCTCACACACACACACACACACACACACAGACAAACACACACTTATATGAAACATGCTTGCCCTGAACCTGCTCCACGACTCAGGAACCACACAGGCACATGTGCAGCTGAGTCTAAGAGGCTGGCTTCAGGACAGTGATGTGTAACATGGCTGATTGAGAAGATCAACACACACACACACACACAGGCTGAGCCTGAGTCACACTCGCAAGGTGTGCTGTTGGGTGGAACTCCTGAGGTACCGATCTGATCTGAAGGGGCTTGCGCGTTTGATTCTGAACCGATTCTGATCAAACACCAGATGGAGGATTCTGATCAGCAACATGGAGAAGGACGTGAGATTGTGTACGTGGTGCGCTCTCCCAGGAAACTTTTTTATTTTTCATTTTCGTATGTACTCTACAGTGACCTTTTAGGATTCCCTCATCCGTAGGTTTAACGAATGAGGAGACGGCAAACCAGAGACACAGGACACGTGTCCAGAAGTCATCAGGGACATTTTTTTTTGTTTGTTTGTTTGTTTGTTTTCTTACGAAAGATATATGAATATATGACTATCTATATTGAAAGAACATCAGATGATTCAAAAATTGTGTTGATGCAGGAAAAAAAAACTATCACATTTATTCTTATTTGTCCCAAGAGTTGAATTTTGTTTCGTTCTACTCGCCGTCTCACTTCACTGCAGAAGAAGATTGTTGTGGATGTTATGGTGATGTTTTCACGCCGTTCAGTCTGAACCAACTCATATTCACAAATCACACTGGGGGAAGGGCAGATTGGGGATCGGCGGTGGGGGAGGGGCAAGGTTTGGATTGGCGGTGGGGGAGGGGTAAAACATTCAGTTGTAGCTAAACACAGAAGGTGATTAGCGGTTTGGCTCAGAAGATCATCAAACGCATTAACGAGGACTGCTAACAGTGAAGATTTAAGCTCACTCAGCCGGTGGACAAGTCATTGATGTATCAGCGAGCTGCAGTGTCTCTCCAGTCTCACGTTTTGGTTTTGTAATTGACGGGTTTAAAAAGTTGTAGCTAACATAACACACCAAAATTGTATGCAGCCATCACTCACATATTCATTGAAATCTTTATAAGTTCCAGGATGCTGATTTGTCCACCTCTGATACACAAACCCACTGGTGAAATTAAAAGAGCTCACAAAAACACAGTTGAGGTAAACAAACAAATCCTTTTCTTACAACTTCAGCATTTCACACAGACGAAGCGTCCACAGTTTCGTATATTTTACAGTGCAATCAAATCTGGGAGCCCGGTGTGCAGAGAGATTATTACACTGTCACATTTACACAACCACAACACTGCCTCGGTTTCTCATTCATCGCCACCTACAACGCCACTGCCTCTGTGAGACAATCACTTTTCCCCGTAGCTTCCCAATAACACTGCCTGCGTGGATCAGGCCGAGCGACGCCGGACACAGGGATTGAATGTCACAAACATTGGACCTGCATCACGACAGCAGTGAGTCTGTTGGTGAAAGAATTCAGTTCATTCCCTAAGCACCCCTCACCCCCACCCCCAAGATGTTGCTGCAAAAGAACACCAAACTGGCCTTTAAACTTCATCCACTGTGTCTCCGGGTTCCACATCCAATCCGCTGACGCATCGGTTTTTACATCTTCACTACAAGCTCGTCATGATCCGGTCCTGATCCCAGACTTTTTACCCCCTGAGCTATCGCCGCAAAAAGCTACGACACACGCCGCTTCACTCCAATCCAGCTTTCCACTGCAGCCACAAATCCTCACTGTACCAGTGTGCAATACCTCTTCACAGAAAAAAGAAAGAAATCAAGACGTTTGAAAGACTTCCACGTTTCACTTTGACTATGCATGCGACTTGCACAGAAACTCGAATCGCAACGTGTTCGGCTTCCTCTGAACTTCCTTTCCGTGTTCGGGAAACGTGAAGGCGCCGATGTAAGGTCACTGCCCAAAAACGTTCACTGCCAACGAGCCACATCATTTCACACGCCTTAAAACACGTCAAAGTCACACAAAGGCGTCATTTCCTTCTGTTCTGCTCCGACACTTGTTACACATTCAAACGCACAAATATTGTTTCTCTTGTATCGTGAACTGGATGATGATGAAAATAATCTTTATTAAAGACTGATGTTTTGTGTGTGTTTCTGATCACGGTGAAAGCGCTCTGTTCTTTGACGCAGCCCGATTTTTCCGGGGTAGAATTTCGGCGGCGAGGGTTCACGTGCAGATCATTTCACACCGATAAACAGCTCTTGAGTTGTCGCTTTCACGCGCCGGGTTCTTTGCTTGAAACTCCACCACGTTTCATAGTTAACCAAAAATGATGGCCGCTTAAAGAAAAACATTTTTTTTTTTTTCTTTCAGAAATGAACACGACGGGAAAAGTTCAGCATTTTTTTTCGAAAAGCACTGAATGAACATCAAATTAGAATGATGACGAACTTGATTCAAGAGCTGCTTGATAATATATAGTGCTGAGTCGTTACAGAGAAAATGCTAACTAGTTAGCTAGCTAGACAAAAAAACATTCATTGTTACGGATCCGAAATCAGTTGAGTGAAATGTAAATATTTAAGAATTTATTGAAGTTTTACATTTTCCCATAATAGTCGCTTGTGTTAAGACGTTAGCTTCAGTCAGACATTTGAAGTCGTTGTCTATAAGACGGCCAAAGATGTTTTAAGTTTCAACTAAACGATAAATGTGAACACAAACGATGTGACTGTTTACTTCAGACCTCTGTCTTGTTACTGGATCGTCTCGCTACGCAAATGAGTTTTCAGTATGTTTGGTCCTTTACTTCATCACCAACCTGTTCATGATTGCTAGAACATGAAAACACACTTAAATATAAAGTACACTGGAAGTAAAGGAGGAAAAGAGTCAAGTCATGGCGTAAAGGTTGAAGGTCAGTTCATTAGTCATATTTTTTTGTTCAGTGTTGCACTCACGAGTGTTGCTTTAAATCATTTAGACGTGTCTTTGAGTAACCTACGAGTGTTAGTGACGTCACGGCTTCGCTCTTAGTTTTATGCTTCTGCATTGCTCATCACTGGAAACAAAACAACACATCCATCTCTCAAGAGTGTCGCCATGACAACAGTGCAGCAGTGACCACTATAATTAAAACCAATCTGAACGAAGCCTCATAAAAATTAGATTTTAATGTATATACAAAATAGATGAGTTTATTTAGTATGTACTTGATTAAAGCAAAAAAAAAAAAAAAAAAAAATTGCCATGTTTGCCAGTGATATTAAGCATTCAGTATTTTTGTTATAATAACTTTTTTTAATCAAATTAAAAAATATTACATTAATTTTTGCAAATACATAACACAATATAATTAGCTGTGCATAAATCTGCATTCTTGATAACATTTAAAATCTATTGCACTCTGATTTTGTATTGGAAAAATCAGAAATGTTAGAAATATTGTTATCTACAGGGTTAGTTTTCATATTGCCTTTACCCTCAAGACGTCTTATCCTGATTTAACACTTATGGGAGATTATGGAGTGACATGTTGATCATAAAAACAAATATCTTTAGGAAGAATGGTGTTGGCCTGATACTATACACATACCCCCTATGGTGTACGTTTCGTTCTTTTGTCACTCGTCTGTTAGGACACGAAGAGAAAATGAATATTTTTCACACTTCAGGTACTCTGGGGGTTTGAATAGGTTTTGTCTACAAGTGTGTTTTGGGCAGTTCTTCAACTTTTGGGCTGTTGAACAAACTTGACAATTTTCACATGCAGCAAAAATAGTTTAGGGTTTTTGCCTCGCGTTAACAGGAAGTGACCAAAAAGAAACCCCACCTCTTCAGTTGTGTGAAGAAAAAAACCTAGGACGTCATTATCTTATGAGGTTCCTCGCGAGAAGACAGCAGCAGTGAACACTGGAATTAGCATCAGACTGTCTTACATCTTAAGGACCAGGATGCGGAATCTTCATCTCACTTTAATGCTCGGTAAAGTCAACATTTATTTCGGTACGTATAGCTTGTAATTAATATTATTATATCATTTCCACATTTTATATCTGTTATCTGGGTTATTTAAAAAAAAAAAAAAAAGATCTATCACTGTTAATCTTTGCTAAGTGATTGCTGATATTCTTAAAAGTATTTCTTACTATCCTTTGGATGTTTTGAGGATTTGAATATTTATTTTACTGTGAAGACTTTCTCCTCTGAAGTCATTTACAGAGCAGGTTTATTCATTCATTCATTGTCTGCCGCTTACACTCGGGTCACAGGGAGCCTGTGCCTATCTCAGGCGTCATAGGGCATCAAGGCAGGATACACCCTGGACGGAGTGCCAACTCATCGCAGGGCACACACACACTACGGACAATTTAGAGATGCCAATCAACCTACCATGCATGTCTTTGGACTGGGGGAGGAAACCAGAGTACCCGGAGGAAACCCCCGAGGCACGGGGAGAACATGCAAACTCCACACACACGGCGGAGGCGGGAATCGAACCCCCAACCCTGGAGGTGTGAGGCAAACGTGCTAACCACTAAGCCACCGTGCCCCCCAGAGCAGGTTTACTTTTACCTAAAATCGAACATAATCCCAATACAATAATGATCAACTTTTCGGAAAATGTTTATTTAACAGCTTTCTCATTAGGAATAAAAACGACATTTTGCACAAATCTAGGAACCGCAAATTCCCAATTCTAAAACTGAGATCCTAAAATATAAAAAAAAAAAAATTAAGATTTCTTTTAAAAGAAAAACACTTTTAGAAATACGATGGAGTTTCATGGTGTTTCCACTCTAGCTGGTGTGTTTTACAATGTTGTTTAAAGTAACTTGATATTTTTCACTGCTACAGTTTGAGAGGAGTATTACAGATGCAGTTTATCCAGAAATGTGAAAGATGTATTGTTTACAATTTCCTGTATATAAATAACTTTGATTTCTATTTCAGTGGTAGGGATTATAGTGTCTCAGGATTGTGACACGTTTGCGATGTGCCGGAATTGTTTTCCTGCTTGTTTTAGGAATTTCTGACTTTTACAGTAAAATGTAGGAAAAGGAAATGATCCACAATGAAGGGCAAAGGTTTATTCTTTCTTATAAGCATCAGACTTCTCCATAGATCTGTTACTATAGAAACAGTAACATAGTAAAACAAGTGTGTTAATATAAACCTGAATTCAGCAGCGCTGTGGTACAAATAAAATTATACATAATGTTCTTGTGTGAGCTAAAAATATCACTTATTACATGTGTTACTCCTTTTATACGCTCACCATCTGCTGAATTAGGAACACCTATAGAACTGCACATTTATGCATTTATCCAATCAACCAATCAGGTGGCAGCAGCACAATATATAAAATCAAGCAGTTACAGATGAAAAGCTTCAGTTTAATGTTCACATCAAACATCAGAAGTGGGAAAAATGTCATCTCAGAGACTTTAAGCATGGCCATGGATGTTGGGGCCAGATGGGCTGCTCTGAGGATTTCAGAAATTGCTGATCTCAGAATGGTGTGAAAAATGTTGTGAGCGGAACCTAAGACATCTTGTTGATGAGAGATCAGAGGAGACTGGTCTTCTGGTTATAAGCTCTTGACCTGTTTCTGCTTGATTTTATGCACTGTGCTGCAGCCACATGATTGAATAATTGGATAATTGCATAAATGAACAGGTGTACCGGTGCTACTAATAAAGTGGAAAGTGTATACTAATATTTAACCATTTTCATGACCAGTACCAATAATTCTGGAAAGGACGGTTCTGTAGTTTTATATTATTATTATTATTAAGTTTATAAGACAAAAGGCAGCTTTTTACATGACTGGCTTCATGAAATTCCTCCTCTGTATTTTCTCTCTACAGTCGGTGTCCTTGTAGCTTCCCTGCTGGCTGGTAAGTGTATTTTTCATTTGAATCAATTTGATTTACTTTCTAGATCAGGGACAGAGCACTTTTTGAGCCTTTGGAAATACCATAATCTATAACTATTAAAGGTGCATTAGACAAAGGTAGTTGGGTTTAAAATCATTTCTATATATATATTTTTTCACTCCCTGAATCTCCTTAAGGAGGGGGCACGGTGGTTTAGTGGTTAGCACGTTTGCCTCACACCTCCAAGGTTGGGGGTTTGATTCCCGCCTCCGCCGTGTGTGTGTGGGGTTTGCATGTTCTCCCCGTGCCTCGGGGGTTTCCTCCAGGTACTCCAGTTTCCTCCCCCAGTCCAAAGACATGCTTTGTAGGTTGATTGGGATCTCTAAATAGTCTGCAGTGTGTGATTGCGTGAGTGAATGAGAGTGTGTGTGTACCCTGCGATGGGTTGGCACTCGGTCCAGGGTGTATCCTGCCTTGATGCCCAATGACGCCTGAGCACAGGTTCCCCGTGACCCGAGTATAGGTCGGATAAGCGGTAGACAATGAATGAATGAATCTCCTTAATCTTAAATATCCACCTCCTGAAGTTAGTTCAATTATTAGCAAAGCCTTTCATGACATCACTTTCAAGCACGCTTGACCTTGCAACTGATTGAAAGCCAAGTTACAACACTATAAATGCTTGAAACTCATTCCATACTGATTTATTAGAATAGCCAAATGACAGCTTCCTCTCTGGCAGGAAGTGGCCGAACCACAGTCAGGGCAGTCTCATACCACCCATATAAAAGTGCTCTTTATCTGGCTATGCAACACCACGAACAAATCCACACCCAAGCTGAAGGTCTTTGTTGTCTTTGATACTGGCCTTCATAAGCTCAGCTTTGCCCCCTTCTGCCACATAGTCTGAGACAATCAGTTCTTTGAGTTTGTTCTGAACTTTCAGAATGCTAGCATATTTCTAAGAAAGTCAGATTGATTAACAAATAATTTCTTGAAAAGGGATAAATAAAGTATATCTGATTTAATGTAGGGGGATGGGAAAATCTGTATATCTGTGTATATATTTACTTATGTGTACTGTGGCTGTTATTTATTTAAAAGATATATAAAGTATGTACAAATATTTGTGATGGTGTCAGTATATTTAAGACATTAAATACTGGTGTAAACCATTTGATAAGTTGATTAATTTGATAATTATGTGAGATGAAGTTTTGTATAACTGACGGGTGGTCGGTGAGTCGTGTCTTGTCTGTGATGTTTTGTGAATCTTGTGTTGTCTGTGATTGTGATGGTTTCTGAGTATTGTGTTGTTTTTGATAGTGTGTAAGTATTGTGTGGTCTGTAATGGTTTGTGATGGTCTGTGAGTATTGTGTTGTCTCAAATTGTCTGTGAGTCATGTGTTGTGTGATGGTTTGTGAATGTTGTGTTGTCTTTGAACTGTATGTTGACTTTGGTTGTCTGTGATGATCTGTGAGTTGTGTGTTCTCTGTGATGGTTTGTAAGTGTTGTGCTGCCTGTGATTGTGATAGTCTGTGAGTGTAACAGAGGTTCAGCAGGATCCATGTGCGAACAAGGTTAATAAAGAAGGCAGCATAATCCAAAACGTTAATCGAGAGCATGGTCAGTAGAACAGGCAGTAAATCACAATAACCTGAAAAAGCAGTCCGTGATGCAAACAAATCCAAAGGGCAAAAAAACAATGGGTCATCCACAAAACAGAAGCAAAGGTCATACACAGAGATAACAAACAAAAGTCTGCAAAGGTTTGACGATATGTCGCATAGACGCTTTAGCCTGAGCATGTTAAATATACTTGAACCCAGAAGTGAAAGTCCACCAACCTGATGTTTCAGAATTCAAGAGAAGGGGCATTGCGAGTGCATTTGTGAAAGTGAGTATTGTGTTCTTTATAACTGTCTGTAAGTCATGTGTTGTCTGTGATGTTTTGTGAGTTGTGTGTTGACTGTGGTTGTCTATGATGGTCTGTCAGTATTCTGGTATATGTGATGGTTTATGAATATTGTACTGTCTTTGATGGTGAGTATTGTGTTGTCTGTGAATATTGTGTTGTCTGGGATGGTCTGTGAGTTGTGTGTTGTCTGTGATGGTTTGTGAGTATAATCAGCCATTGTGGTGTAATTGTGCATTATACTTGTTCAATTCTGTCATGTTGCCTAGAATATTGTATAGACCTTTTCAAGAATGTAAACAGTAACAAAAATGTTGCAATGCTACTGTGCATGTCTTGTCCTGAAACATTTGTGGTGTTACCATTTTTAAATCACAGATCTGCCAAAACAAAATGGCAAGTGCATACTTTTTTAGTCTGGCCTCGAACTGAACACTTAAGGTATTTGCAAAAACTCAAAATAATCAATTGGAATTACTGAACCATCTTAATAAAACTTTAAGGCAACAACTTATCAAAATTATCATCTGTATCATTATCTGGTTGAAAGTGAGTGTGTCTATACAACAGATGTTTATCACAGACTTATAATGATTTTCTAAGTGGGAAAGTTGGGAACATCTGCTTGTACAGTGTGGACAACACCAGTCTTGTCTGTGGTGAAGTGAAACGGTGTCAAAAAATCACTTGCTGTGGTTTGTTGATAAGGTGACTATGGAGGTTCTTAGTGGACTTTGCACTTGCATGGCTGGGTCAGTCTATATATCTATGCAAATAATTGTAATGATGAGCCCGAAGCAGAGGGACTTGGATCCATATGCAGATTTAATGCTAGCGAACAAATGGCCCACTGCAGGCGTACATGGACACTGTCCCAGACTCCTTGGCTGCGATGGATCCAATCATCCACCATGGACACGCCAGATAGTTCACCATGGGAATAGAAGTGGTTGGTAACCCAGGATACATTGAGTTAGGAGTTAGGAGTCGGAGTTTCCCAGGATTCCCATTACAGTGTGATAATATGGCTCCTATGCTGCAACTATAGACATCAACTTCTACCATGAACGGAAAGCTTGTGTCAGGGTGTTTGAGGATGGGGGCTGTGGTAAAGCTCTGGCAAGTTCTGGCAGGATCAGTCCAGTGCAGACATTTGGACTTACTGCACAGTAGAGATGTTAGTGGAGTGGCTATGATGCTGTAGTTTCAAAACTGCCAGTAGAAGTTTGCGAACCCAAGGAAATGCTGCAGTTCTTTGATCATTGTGGGTTCAGGCCACTCTGTCATGGCTCAAACCTTACTTGAGTCCATTTCTACTCCCCTCTGTGAAATAACATATCCAAGAAAAGTGATAGTGTCCTTATGAAACTTTTCTCAGCTTTAATGTAAAGTCAATAGTGTAAAAGCCGAGTGAGCACAGTACAGACATGATATACATGATCGTTGTAGGTGGCAGAGTAGATTAGGATGCCATCAATGTAGGTGATTACATGTTTGTTGATAAAGTCCTTGAATATCTAATTTCTAAAAGCCTGAAACACCACAGGAGCATTAGTGAGACCGTAAGGCATTACCTGGTATTTGTAGTGACCACTTGTGGTATGGAAGGGTGTCTTCCATTCATCCCCCTCCTTGATACGTATCAGGTTATATGCACTGTGTAAGTCCAGTTTTGAGAAAATCTGTGCCTCGCTTAGTTGTTCTAGGGCTCCAGGGACTAAGGGTAACGGAAAGGGAAAGCGCACTGTGAGTGCATTCAGACCTCGATAATCGATGCAGGGCCGGAGACCGCCATCTTTCTTTTACACGAAGAAGAACCCAGTGGCCACAGGGGAGGTTGACAGCCTGATGCATCTAGTAGCTAAGGCTTCCTCCATGGCTTTACTCTCTGGGAGAGATAAAGGATGAATCCTGCTCTTGGACAGCTTGGCGTTGGATAACAGATCTATGGCACAGTCCCAGGAATGATGGGGTGGAAGTTGGGTGGCCTTCTCTTTACTTAAAACCTCCTGGAGGTTGGTACTCCCGTGATATGTTCATGGTTCTTGGAGTAACTGGACATTCCACAGAGGTGGCGAGGCAGGGGCATGGTACAAAGTTCTTAAGACAATGGTTCAGGGGGACCAATGGATAAATTCCCTCTCACTCCAAGAAATAGGTGGGTTGTGAAGCTGCAACCAGGGGAAGCCCAGAATAATGGGGTTAGAAGGAGAGGAGT
>JAUCMX010000251.1:0-13715 GCA_033459395.1 Hemibagrus guttatus | reverse complement strand
GCGCTGTTGCTGACTGGACACAGCTCATCATTCTACATGGAAACATTTCTGACACAGTAAATGTTAAACCATTTGGAATAAGTGAATTTAAGTGTATTTAATTATGTAATGAAATTATATAATGATTATTTGGATGTCTCTATGTATGAGTTATTCAGCTGAGTGGTTAGAAAACCCTTAAAATGATTAAAAAGTAGTTTGATGGTGAAATCTCATAGCATACAAAATAATATATTATAAAAATAATAATTGTGTTTTTTTCTTTCATTTTATTTATTGACTAAAGTATCCTCTTGGTATCAATAATCTATTACACTTTACCTCTGTTTAAATTCTAGTATAGTGACTGTCCTATCTGACATGTTTTTCTCCAGAAACGTGCTAACCACCAAGCCACCATGCCCCCCCATGAAAATGAACAAATATAAATAATTCTATTATTAGTGATGTGAGATTTGTACTCGAGAGGGATCTGAACATTTCAGAATATCTGATGTTTAAACACAGACTGCTTAATTTTTTGTTGTGTAATTGGACTTTTACTGACTTGAGTGTGATTGCAGATCTGAAACTGCTGTATGCTGAAGAGGCTGAATAAAGAGACACAGTGTGAGTTTTCTGAATGTTTCACAATATTCACTGTTAAAATTTTCCTGTAAAAACAGTAAATAACTGGCAGCACGGTTCCCAGCAAGTTACTGTTAAATTAATGATGTCTTGCTGAAATTTACAGTTGGTTACTGTTTTTTTAAATGCAGCATAAAGCTGTTATTTTCTACATTTACAGTAAAATACTGTCAACAGCATTAAGTATTGATTAATGTTTATTTGCACTTCTTCACAGGATGTATATTTTCAGGATTTTACTGGAAACTGTCAGGATCAGGTCTTGAACTCAGGTCTCTGGTGTGACAGTCTTTTAGTTGCCACTGAGCCCCCGGACAGGAGATGAACCCAATAGTCAGATGCCTTCTTAAGTTGCTTCCAAAGAGTTTATTGAAACAAAGAAAAGAGTAAAATAATCCCTTTCTTCAAAGCAGTCACAAAACATAAGAGTAGCCAGTCAAAAAAGAAGAAAGAAATCCACAAGGAACATCAATGATCTCCAAACAAAAACTCTGGAAAAACTTCCCAAAAACAAACACAGGAAAATACTCCAAAAGGCACGGGAGAACACGTTAGCACAAGGGCAACACTTACGGCAGCAACTGGCTAGAGAATCACAATAACCAGACAAAGAGGCAGAGAAAGAACACAGCTTAAATACACAACACAGAACGAGACACATGTGAAAACAATAGAGCTGATAACTAAGGTGAAAATTATAGGCATGAGGGTCCAATGGCGACCTCTAGTGGTCAAAATAAAGCATAACTAAGCCTAAACTCTGACAGGAAACTACAGTATAAATATACATGTTATTGTCTGTTCAGTAATGGACTGCTAATAAAAAACTGATTTTTATAAAATATTTCTTTTCTAAATCTTTTCATTTTAAAGATTTTAATTTTGAATTATCCCTGCTTAGCAGTCTTGCTACAAAAAACATGTTTTAATACAGTTTATACATGTCTTTTTTAAAACATTAAAATTTTAACACAAATAATGCACGTTAAAAGTCTCATTTAAGTTAAGTTAAGTTAAGTTGACTTTATTTGTCACATATTCATTACTGCACTGTGAAATGCTTTTCTTCACATATCACATCCTTGGGGGTTGGGGTCAGAGCGCAGGGTCAGCCTTGATACAATGCCCCTGGAGCAGGGTTGTTTGGGGGCCTAAAACACATCTCTAAATCTGTGACCGCGGCAAACCAAGTGAACAACTGAATAAACTTACAATTATTTATAGAAATTAAAAAAAAGATAAATGAACGACATAGAGAACGTGTCACGACTCGCGCTAGAGGTGACTGTGAGAGGGAGCCCTCACCCGTGTTTTGAAGCCGCTTCCGGTTCACGGGGGGATTTAAAAATGGTGCGCACTTCCTGGCCGGTGCGAAGTAATATTTCTCATGGGATTTACCGAGCGCTTGCGTACTGCTATTTCGGATTGGATTTTTGTGAATGACCTGGACTGTTTATTGTTGCCGCTTTCGTTTTGCCCTGGATATTTATTATTATCGGATTATTGACCTCGGACTGTTTACGGACTTTCGCTTTTGGATTATCCCCTTTTGTACTTTTGCTCGGATTATTGTCTTCCTGGTTTCGACCCTCTTTCTGTCCCCGATTTTCCGAACTGTCTGTGTCCCGTCGCCAGCTCGGCAAATGGATCCGGCCACTTCCGCCTCCGGCGGCCAGCCGCAACAGATTACTTCGCCTATCATGGATCCAGCGGAGCTGCGTGATATCATCGTGCGGCAAGGAGTGATCATTCGCTCCTATCAGGATCAGGTGACGGCGCTGCAAGCCCAGCTAAGCGGCGCGAGTATCGCGGCATCCATTGATCTACCATCTGCACGCGGTGAGTCACCCCGGCTGGCTTTGCCAGAAAAGTTTGATGGGTCTGCTGACCATTATCGCGGGTTCTTACGTCAATGCGAGGTTTTCTTTTCGCACCAACCGGGGATGTATCGTGAAGAGGGGACTAAATGTGCCTTTTTACTCTCACTCATGACGGATAGGGCTCTAGAATGGGCTTCGGCCGTCTGGGACGCTGATCCGCAGGTAAAATTGTCCTTTGCTTATTTCGCGGGGATGATTAGGGAGGTTTTTGAATATCCTGCGGGCGGCAAGGACATCTCCCTCCAACTCATGGAGTTGCGCCAGGGCTCCGAGACCGCAGCTGACTATGCCATCAGGTTCCGCACCCTGGCGGCCCAGTCTGGCTGGAATGACGCGGCACTTTGGGCCGTGTTTCGCGCCGGTCTGAACCCCGGTCTCCAGGCTGAGCTAGCATGCCATACGGAGGTGGTCTCAGTTTGTGGCTACGACCATCAGACTGGACAATCTGCGGCGCCACCACCGCACAGGGACCCAAGCCTCGCCCCAGAGTACGCACGGATTACCCTGAACACCGGGAGGAGGCAACTGAGCCCATGCAACTAGGGAGATCCAGGTTGGCTGCACAGGGACACCGGCCTCACGGTCAGATGCGGTTGTGTTACAACTGCGGGGCCTCCGGACATTTGAGTCCTCGGTGCCCAGAAAGATCCTCATCGGCCCAGGTGGGTGGCAGTTCCCTGTTTTTTAGTCTGACGGTGCCAGTGTCTCTCTGTTTTTCTGAACGCTGGTTCTCTGTTACAGCGTTAATTGACTCTGGAGCAGCCGTGAACCTCATAGACAGGGTGTTGGTGGAGAAACTCAGGATCCCCACCTTCCCCTGCGTACCATCATTGAGGATCATGGCCATTGACAGTCAGCCCATTGGGGAGGGCTACCTAACATGTCAGACAGAGCTCTTGGACCTCCGAGTGGGGCTCTTCCACCACAAACAGTTGGCCTTTTACGTCACCGCGTCACCAGCAAATCCTGTGATCCTGGGCTTCCCGTGGCTGAGGCACCACGACCCCCAAATATCATGGCGCTCGGGGGAGCTAGCCCGCTGGTCGCCTACCTGCCTCAAGGGGTGCCTACGGGACCTGGTGCCTAGGCCCTGCGGGACTTCCCGTGTGGATGAAATGACTTCTGCAGCTCACGGACACCTCGCGCACGAGTACATTGATTTCAGGGAGGTTTTCAGTGAGGAGAGGGTGGCACGCTTGCCGTCACATCAGGTCTGGGATTGTGCTATAGACCTGCTGCCCAACACATCTCTCCCTAAGGGGCGGGTCTACCCTCTTTCTCTTCCTGAGTCTAAAGCCATGGAGGAGTATATCGAGACCGCCCTGGCCGTGGGGCACATTTGACCATCCACCTCCCCAGCGGCAGCAGGGTTCTTCTTCGTCGGGAAAAGGGATGGAGGCCTTCGGCCCTGTATCGAATACAGGGGGTTGAATGCCATTACCGTTTGCTACCCCTACCCTTTGCCCCTGGTACCCGCTGCACTGGAGCAGCTGAGGGGTGCAAGGGTGTTCACCAAACTAGACCTCAGGAGTGCCTACAACCTGGTGCGTATCCATGAGGGGGATGAGTGGAAGACCGCTTTTCACACTACTAGTGGCCACTACGAGTATTGTGTGATGCCATTCGGCCTCACTAATGCCCCAGCAGTGTTCCAGGCCCTCATTAATGGGGTTTTCCAGGACCTACTGGGGAAAGGGGTCATCGCGTACATTGACGATATATTGGTGTACTCTTCTTCTATGGAGGAGCATGTGCGTATGGTTCGGGAGGTGCTTGGTAGACTGCAGCAGCACCACCTATATGTGAAGCTGGAGAAATTTGAGTTTCACCGATCCACAGTGACATTCCTGGGGTACGTGATCTCCCGACATGGGGTGGAGATGGATGTAGTTAAAGTCCAGGCGGTGACTGAGTGGCCTGCTCCTACCTCGGTGCGGGAGCTACAGCGTTTCCTGGGCTTCGCCAACTTTTACCGGAGGTTCATCCGGAATTATAGTTCAGTGGCCGGTCCATTGACGTTGCTACTCAGGGGTAAACCCAAGAAGCTGACCTGGACGGATCTGGCCCGGTCGGCCTTCCAGCAACTAAAGAACTGCTTTACCACGGCTCCTATCTTGCGGCACCCAGATCCGGACCTGCCGTTCGTGGTGGAGGTGGACACATCCAGCAGTGGACTCGGGGCGGTACTATCCCAGCGGCATGGCGAGCTTCACCCCTGTGCTTTTTATTCTAGGAAACTGACGAGCGCAGAGGTGAACTACAATGTAGGCAACCGGGAATTGCTCGCCATCAAAGCAGCGCTGGAGGAGTGGCGCCACTGGCTGGAGGGAGCGCGCCATCCTTTCCAGGTTCTCACAGACCACCGCAACCTAGAGTATCTTCGGGGAGCTAAGCGACTGAACCCTCGGCAAGCTAGGTGGGCCATCTTCTTCACTCGCTTTGCGTTTACAGTAACATACCGTCCTGGGTCCAAGAACGGCAAAGCAGATGCGCTGTCTAGAGAGTTCGAGGCGGACAACGAGCTGGCTCAGCCAGACGTCATCTTGCCGGCTACAGCGATCCTGGCGCCGGTGCAGTGGAACCTCATCGAGGAGATTCGACGGGCTCACACCAACGAACCGCCCCCTGCCGGCTGTCCACCTACCAAACTCTTCGTGCCCCTACACTTCCGACAGCAGGTTATGCAGTGGGTGCACGAGGCCCCCAGCTCCGGACACCCAGGCATTCGCCGATCTACCCAGATCGTCCGCAACTGGTTCTGGTGGTCCTCCCTGGGTACGGATGTGGAGGAGTACGTCAGGTCGTGTCCCAGTTGTTTACTTCCGGAGGGGCTGCTGGAACCCCTTCCGGTCCCTCGACGCCCCTGGTCGCACCTGTCGGTGGACTTCCTGACCGACCTGCCAGACTCTGGAGGCTTTACGACAGTGATGGTGGTGGTGGATCGTTTCTTGAAGGGGTGTAAGCTGATCCCCCTCAAGGGTTTACCCACGGCCATACAGTCTGCGGAGGCCATGTTTAATCATGTGTTTCGCAACTTCGGCCTGCCCAAGGACATTGTTTCAGATCAGGGCCCGCAGTTTACCTCCCGGGTATGGGGGTCGCTGTGTGCGAGATTGGGCATTGGGGTTAGCCTGAGTTCGGGCTACCACCCCCAGTCGAACGGGCAGGTGGAGCGCCTTAATCAAGAGATCGGCTGTTTCCTCAGGACATACTGTAGCCGGGAGCAACACCGATGGAGTGAGTTCCTGCCATGGGCCGAATAAGCCAAGAACTCTCTCATCCACTCCTGACTCCTGACGCCGTTTCAGTGCGTACTGGGGTATCAGCCACCACTGTTCCCCTGGTTGGGGGAGCCGTCCGATGTTCCGGCTGTGGAGGAGTGGTATCGGCTAAGTCAGGAGGTGTGGGAACGAGCCCATGTGCGCCTACAAAGGACAGTGAGGAGACAAAGAATTCAGGCTGACCGACGCTGTCGTCCACACCCCTCCTACCAGGTGGGACAGAAGGTGTGGCTGTCAACACGGAACCTGTGTCTGAAGCTGCCCTGCCGGAAACTCAACCCTAAATTCGTTGGTCCTTTTGAGATTGTCCGACAGGTGAATCCTGTGGCGTACCAACTTCGGCTCCCGGCATCCTACCGTATATGCCCCACTTTCCACGTTTCCCTCCTCAAGCCAGCACACTCGTCCGCCGTGGAGACAGGGGCCTGTGAGGAGCCACCGCCACCTCTGGACATCGAGGGGTCCCCGGCGTCCCGGGTACGGTCCCTTCTGAGCTCCAGGCGGGTTCGGTCCCACCTTCAATACCTCGTAGACTGGGAGGGGTACGGCCACGAGGAACGTTCGTGGGTGGAGGCCGCCGAAGTCCTGCATCCGTCCGAACAAGCCCGCACCGCGTTCTAGGGGGCGTCCTCGGCGTAGAACCCCAGGAGGTGTTCCTAGAGGGGGGGGGTTCTGTCACAACTCGCGCTAGAGGTGACCGCGAGAGGGAGCCCTCACCCGTGTTTTGAAGCCGCTTCCGGTTCACGGGGGGATTTAAAAATGGTGCGCACTTCCTGGCCGGCGCGAAGTAATATTTCTCATGGGATTTACCGAGCACTTGCGTACTGCTATTTCGGATTGGATTTTTGTGAATTACCTGGACTGTTTATTGTTGCCGCTTTCGTTTTGCCCTGGATATTTCTGTTATCGGATTATTGACCTCGGACTGTTTATGGACGTTCGCTTTTGGATTATACCCTTTTGTACTTTTGCTCGGATTATTGTCTTCCTGGTTTCGACTCTCTTTCTGTCCCCGATTTTCCGAACTGTCTGTGTCCCGTCGCCAGCTCGGCGAATGGATCCGGCCACTTCTGCCTCCGGCGGCCAGCCGCAACAGAACGACTGAGTGAATAAGAAATACTAAAAATGAATACCTGATTCAAATTTAGGTATTCAACAATAAACACTTGAAAAAAACGGTGTAACTTAGACACTAAAGGCGTGTGTGTATGTCTGTGTGTGTGTGTGTGTGTGTGTGTGTGTGTGTGTGTGAGTGAGAATGACTGAGTACAGTTATATGAAATCCCACACAAAGTCCATCAGTTTCTTAAGAAGAGCTGTGACACGAGGGTTGACTGATGTCTTTTTGTAGGTGACCCCTGTCCACTTCCATAGGACTGGTCCAGCTGTGGTGCCTCTCTCAGGATTAATCCCAAAGAAACACTTGAAAAACAAATGTGTACTTTCAGAATTTCTGCAGGGGAAAAATGTACTCAGTGAGATAATATAAATATAGCAAAGTCTATTCTTGTATGAAGATCACTGCCCTTTACTGATAGGTTCAGGTAATGTAGCATTTTAACATGTTTTTAGGAGTTAGATATTTTCACCTGAAAACTCATATATAAACATGGCTCAGAGACAGTAGCAGGTATTGAAAAATGTCTTTTCAATAAAGCTACTTTGAAACAATATTTATACGAATAAAGGTTAATTGAATTGAATGTAAGCATCTAAAATCTGAATGAAGTCCATCGTGCATGCAGCTTCAGCCTGGACCACACTGAAATTCTGATCAATACAAAAAACAGCAGCAAGCCCAGATAGAAAAGCTGACTGGATGTCCTCACAAATGATGTGCCCTTAAGACTGACCATCCATTGGTGAATGCAGCTTCATGGTTTTTCACCTAAAACATTCAGAAGAGATACTCATGTCAGCAGTCACATCATTTATTCATTTTCTATAGCCAGATGAAAGCAAATGAATGTAAGGAAACTGAAATCATTTCAGCCAATCACAGAGCCCTGTTCTGTTAACAGAAGAAAAGCATTTAAATATGTTGATCATGGACTGGTCCTGACAGACACTGAAGTCAACATGTGTATATAATGTGTATTATGAAATAATTGTTGCTATTTTTATCAAATATTTATCTCAGTGTCATTTTCTTCTGGATATTTTTAAAGTCACCACCCTCACCTTCCAAATCTATAAGACTCATTCATTTTCAGAAGACAAATGAAGATATTTTCAGTATTCTCTCATCATTTCTGTCCATCCATTGAAAGTCTGGTCAAGTTGATGGTTAATGGAAGCTCAGATGTGCTTGTGTGAGGAGAGAACAAACCTCAGTGGTTCTTCCATGTCCAGCAAGCATGTTTGAGCGTGTTTTCTCTATGTATGTGTGTTGATTAATGTTTATATGTGAACAAATGCCTACTTTAAATGAATATGGATTTTGTGTACAATGTTTTTACGAACTTTTTGAAGCATCTTTTGTTGGACTTTCAGTGGATGGACTTGATGAGAGAATATTAAAAATAGATTCATTTGAGCTTCAAAGATCAATGAAATTCTTATGGGTTTGGAACGACACACTGTAAAAAATGATTTTTTGTGCTTGTAAATAAAGATAGCATCATTTAAGTCCATTTTACAAACACATCCTATTTTGTCTTTTTACTTCAAAATGTCACGTTTAATTCAATAAGCTACTTGAGGTTTCCTTTTCATTTATTGGACTTAAATACATAAGTAAATTCAAATGGAACTGCCCAAGTAATATTTACTTCGTGTTTTGTCATTTAATGAACTAATGCAAAAAAGACAAACCCAAGTAAAGCTTACTCCACGAAGCCAGGCAATCTTTGCGCATGCGCTCTTGGTTCAGAAGCGGCGCGCAGAGGCAGAGGAAAGCAACGGATCTTTTCTCGAAGACTGATGTGATTTATACACGGTAAGTTATGAAATATTTCTTTCTTGGGTTATTTAGTTACTTTTGCAGAAAAGTATAGAGCTATTAAGCTGTCCTGGTGGTTAAAGAGTTAACCATAGACTGTAAGTTAAGGCGTTGATAGGGCTGAGTTTGCTAATGAACCGATTTGCCGTTATTATCAGTTGTCTTGTATTTTCCATGTAATCTACAGAGAAGTTTAATGTACAGTGAACTTTACACTGCACTTTGCCGGACGCGTCGCGACAAATAACAGTACAACCCAAGGGCTTGTTTATTCATCTTGTGTGAATAAATAATTGTGCCATCACGTGCTATCTGAATGATAAATACAAGTTTCCTAATTGGAAATGGGACATGTACAGCCTCGGAAGTCGGATTTACGACCCCGGAATGATTGATACCCGAGCCCCGAGATGGGTGTGCTTTCATTTTAAACGTGACGGAGAAAGCCGCTAACCCCCATGAATCCACATCAACTACACTGCTCTGTCTTATCGACTAATCATTTCATGGAGAGATGGAGAGGGGTGTGTGTGTGTGTGTGTGTGTGTGTGTGTGTGTGTGTGTGTGTGTGTGTGTGTGTGTGTTTGACTATGAAATCTTAAGCGTGTTACATTTTCTTTTCTTTGTCTTAGATCAAGAATGAGTTGAGAAGGATACCCACAATTCCCCTGGAGCCGACCTTTATGCAAAAATTGGAGCTCTACTCTCCAAAGCTCCTGGATTTGTTTAAGATGAAGGGTGGGGATGCAGGCATAAAAACTCAAAGTGTGCTAGATTCACTCAGCCAGGTAAATGTATATATTCCACATCTGATATCCTGCTGCTTGCTGACTTTATAGACATGCAGTTGTATGTAGATGGAAGCGTACAGTGTTAATGTGTGCTGCAATTTACTTTTTTTTTTAACAGCAAGTTGAAGATAAGTGAGATGCTGTGATTCGCTGCCTGCTTTCCTACCTGGGAGAATCATCTGAGGAGCTCATTGAAGTCTGCCAGGTACATTAGTAGATCAATTCACATTTCCATTTGACTTCGGATATGTACAGTACTGCAAAAGTCTAAGGAACATTAGTATTTTCAACCCCAAAAATGGTTTTTACTTTTGATATCTTTGTGCTGTAGTTTGTCATTATGAAATATCAGTTCACATTCCCAAACATTCATTTTGCCATTATTTGTAATAATCCAGTGAGTTTTTTTGTATGCACAGGGAGTCTGACAACAGTTGGTGCTCCACAGAAGATCTGGTCTCACAATCATTGAGAGTGTCTATTATAACATGAAGGAACAGATAAAAGTGAGACTGCCTAAATTAAGAAAAACTGTGGCAATGTCTGCAAAATGCTTCAAAAACCTACATGCAAAGCAACCTGAAAAACTATATCAAGTGTACCTAGAACAAAAACCGCTTTAACTGCAAAGAGTGATCACACCAAATCTTGATTTAGTCAGTAGAAGGTAAATGAAAATAAATTTATGAAAGCATTTTGAAGGCATTCCCACTTTACAGAATTTTTACACAAGTGCCTGAAACTTTTTACAGTACTGTAGCTTTGCAGGTAGTTTTTTAAGTGTCTTGCAGGCGCAGTTCTTCTGTATTTAGTCTGTCTTTATTTTTTCCCTCTTTCTTCATGTAAAAACAGTTTTTAATGATGGTGAGACCAAATCTCTGTGTTGGACACTTATCACATAAAACTAATGAGTACGTGCACCTTACTGTACAGCATTGTAACCACTTTGCACTTATTTGTGTATTTGATAGGATGTCAGCAAAGACATGATTAAAGAGAGCTTCACCAATCATGTAATGAAGATCATTGTACTGGGCAGCACTGCAAGAGAGGAAGATGCCAACATAGCTGACATCATCATCATCATTGAGGGAACTGAGGTGCTGTTGGGATGTAAGAATCTCACAAATAAGTGTGTTACGTCCATAAATGTCCTTGCGGGAGTACCTGTGTTTCTCTTTCTCTCCCCCTTTTTTCCGTCTTTTCTTTAGGTCGCCTCCCTCGATGGTCGAGTGGCTAACGAAGTTGTCAGTCATCATTTAGCAACGTGACGCTGACCTATCCGCTCCCAAAAGAAAGTTTCCGCTGGCAGATAAAAGGACACCGGAAAGAATAAATGGCCTCCTCCTTTTGTTGTTGGCTCTTTGCCTTGTTGCTGTCCTTTTTATTCGTTTCCTTTTTTTTTCTCTTTTGATCTGTTTTTTTCCAGTTGGTTATTTTTGTTACTCTTTACTGAAAATGAAGGTGGGTAGGGAAGATGTTGTGCGACTTCCATTGTGCAGCACCTATAGATAACTTGATGTTTAGACACCCTAGGTAAGAGGTGAACGCCATCCTTTGTATGTTTTTGAGAGTAGGGAAGTATACGGCACTTGGCGCTGAAGATCTGTTTCTTTTTTTCCCCTATTTAGTTAGGTTAGAACTGGTTTTGTTATGTCTTTTTTTCCCCTTTTGGTGTCACTAGCATCCCCTTCCTCTTGAGTGGGTTGGTTTAGTTTTGTTCGTTTTTTTTTTCTTTTTCAGTTGTAAATCGTTGTATATATTGGTTGTCTCTTTATTGATTTTTTTTGTTTGTTTGTTGTAAATATACTATGCAATTATCTGGATTCTTTTCATTTATATATAAAACTATTTTTTCTTGGTTATTGGTTGTTCTTGCCTTGTCTCTTGCTGCCTCCAATATGTTACAAATTTGCCCCAATCTCAATGTTACTCCTTACACCCCTAGATCATCTAGGAAAAGGTCGTAACAAAGTGCCTTCTGTTCATGGGCTTCATTTACTCCCTGAACTTAATCCCCCAAAGCTGAGAAACACTTTGAGAAACACTGAGAAGTCTTTAAGAAAATCTTTCTTGGGCTGGATGCTTTAAAATTTTCTCTAAAAGTTAGCTCTTTGCATAGAAAGATACTAATGTAAGTCTGCCAGTTGGCCATTTTGTTTGACACTGACACTTACTTTTTGTATTTATTCATTTGTTCAGTAAGTGAGAATGTTCTCAAAAAGTTTGTTAATGTAAATTAGAGCAAAGTTTGTACTATACTGTACTGTTTAACAGAAACATACAATGTTATGTAAGTAATGAAGTGCTGCTAAAGAAAACAGTACCAGAGGTTTATTTGTTTTAACACAGTGTTGTATGGAAGATCACAGTTAAGCATCTCACGTTAAATTGTTGTGCTCTGTTGTATGTAGAAAAACACATTGAAACATCTGTGATAGGATAAAGATGTTGAACCATTTTGGCCAACAGCATTTAATCTTAATGAATGTGTCTATTCATTTTTGTCCATGTGTTTTAGTACCCTTTGTTTTTTCAAGAGTTTAATTCAAATTAAAATACTCAAGGAAAATGTCTGTCAGTGTTTTTTTATTGAAGACATCAGTAGTAATACATCACAAATTATAAGTAATGTTTAAATAATATTTAAAGTAAAGGTTACTCAGGATTACAAGAAGATTACTAGGACTCTTATGAAAAAAAAAAAAAAAAGTGCAATAAATCAAAATATATTTAGATCTTCAGAATTTTGCCTTTGGAGAGATTAACTGCAATGCTCAGGGGAGACAGTACCTCGTTGGAATAGTTGTGGAGGCCTGTCTTGGAGCATCTTCCAACCAGGGTACAAGAGATTATATTTAAGGGAAGACTCGAATTTGAATAAACATTAACTTTTCACTGAGCGGCTGGGTTAACGATTTAATACGAGATAGATCGGGCGGAGGGGCAAATAATTGGGTCAAGCGCTTCATGATAGGCTGAGAAATTTCTTTGTTTCATTAGGTATGTATGTATGTATATATGCATGTATATTCCCTATTTATTTATTTATTTACTTATTTTACTTGTTTATTTTATATTATTTTTTGAGCAGGGTAATTTGATGTACTGTAATTTTGTAATTCACTGTATTACTGTGTTATGGTTTGTTTGTTGAAATAAATAAAATGATTTACAAAAAAAAGATTATATATTTATAAACATTACTTAAGTAAAATTTACAAAACAAACAAATAAAATTAAAGTTAATAATAATTTTATGTCTACTTGGCAAATGTTTGTACATTTACTAGCCTTTTCTGAGTGAAAATTGTTTCCAAGCTTTTTTCAAGTAAATCCTACTCCAATTTTTTTTCATTGCATGAGGGTGAGTAAAAGGTGAGAGAATATTCATTTTTGTGTGAACTATACTTTTTAGTGTTGTGAAGAAGAATTAAAATGTTTTCTGGAAAACAAAAAAAAACAGCCTTAGTGGCCCATCATAAAAAAGATACTTGTATGCATACCAAGGAGCGTCAGTGGAAGAGTTGCAGGTACGTGTCTCCTTTCTACATCATGCCTAAGACACAGTTACAATGATGAGGACGGGATAAGAACACAACACACTAACAAAAATGCCTTTTGTGTATTTAATGTTTAAATGAGGAAGGAGCATGTCTATTTTGGATGTCAAGACAATCATAGCATGGTAGAAAATAAAACAAAATATCTTACATTCGCAGAAAGAATCAGCTCAGAGAAGTGAGCCATCAGAAGTTGGATGACGCAGAAGGGCAGCTCAAGGTCTGTACGTAGTGAAAGGACTGCCCAGAGTGCAGACTCGGTGGAGAGGAGCTAGAGGTCAAGTGTGGTGCTTTTTCAAGTCAAGACCAGTACGACATGCACAATGTCCAAACAAAAATCGGGACACCAAAAGAGAAGAGAGAGGGAGGAGAGGAAAAGAAAACAAAATGAAGAAAAACAACTTCAAAAGTAACATCATGATTGCTAGCTAAGAAAATTTTTCAGATAAGAGAAACAAGATGTTTAAAAACTGCTGATTAACATTCTTATCTGACTATAAACCTTGAAATAATATTTAAAGTTTGCAAAGCTGAGGTAATGTTTAAGAGATGAAATTTATGTTGATGTTAATCACTGTCTTTGAAACATATTGTTTATCTTATCAGCCTTAAACAGGCAAATGCAGACTACC
>JAUCMX010000250.1:0-14512 GCA_033459395.1 Hemibagrus guttatus | reverse complement strand
CCTAACCTTCTTTCTAATTCTAAATTTTATCTTAACCCTCATCTCTACCTCATTTTAAGTTTTGCTCTATCTAATTATATTAAAAAAATTTTTTTAGTTTTTGTTCTTATCTTAAATCTATTTTTATTTTGATTGTAAATTTTGATGCTGAGCATTATTTAGATCCCAACTCTTATTTTGAAACTTTTATCATGAGCTAAACTCCTAACCTGACTCTAAGGCTTATTTAAACTTTATTTTATACTTATTGCCATGGCACCCTGAGAATGCCTCATCTGGTCTGATCTTGGAGGCTAAGTGGTGTTGGTCCTGGTTAGGACTTGGATGGGGACCCACTGGGGCACATCAGGTGGTGTAACCCAAAGTTGGCTTTTATGAGATTTCTCAACTTTTATCCTGATAACTCTTATCTCAGTCTCAAAAAAATGTTTTATTTTAGTTTCATTTAAATAAAGAATTTTTATGATCTAAATTTCTATCTTAAAATTTTTTTTATTTTTGGCTCTAATTTTTATCCTGAATTGTAATTTTATTTAGACCCCAACCCCTATTTTGAACATATAGCTCCAAACCCCTGTCTTGGCCTTAACTTTTAATTTTACTTTAATCTTAATTTTAGGGCTACGGTGGGACTGCCTTGAGAATACCCAATCCTGTTTGATCTGGGTAGATCTCATAAGCTAAGCAGGGTTGAGCCTGGTTGGTGGGGAGACTGTTTGGGAATGCCAAGGGGTATTAATAAATTTGTTTGTTTTTTTTTTTTTTTTTAAATAGTTTTTTAATAGGGGGCAGAGAATCCTTATGGTCTGGTTTTTTTTAGGGGGGATTTATAATTCAGAGTCTGTGCCTGTGCTTCCTTTACTCCCTTGGGAGTATTAGTTGAGAAATTTTTAACCTAACCCTAACCCTAACCCTAGGGCTTAACTGACACATGGCCAATGTAAACAAAAACAGACATAACAACCCCTACTGGGATCCCCCTAGTGGTTCAACCCCAGCCCTGCTGCCCGTAACATCTCCCCCCTCTCAAAGGCGCGGCTCCCGACGCGCCAAACCTTAGCCCTCCCCAAAAAGTCCGGTCCAGCGATGAGTCCTGAGGAGGAGCTAGGAACATAGAGAGGCCGGTGGGGGGAGCGAGAAGCAGAGCGAGGCACTGGGGGGGGAGCAAGAAGCAAAAGCAAAGCGAGTGGGGGGAAGCGAGGACCAAGGCGAGGCAAGTAGGGGGAACGAGGATCAAGGCGAGGCATGTGGAGGGAGTGAGAAGCAGGAGCGAGACAAGTGGGGGGAGCAAAGGACCCGACGGCAAGGCCAAAGAGCCGAGTGACGTCCACAGCCGAGCAGCAGGGCCAAGCGACGTCCACCGCCGAGCAGCAGCGCCGAGCGACGTCCACCGCCAAGCACTCGCACCGAGCAACGTCCACCGACGAACGATGGCTCCGGGGCGACGATGTCCGTCTCGCTGGGGTCTGGAACTCCCCAAGGGGTGGGAGGGTGGGAGCTAGGTGCTGCCGGAACTCTCCTCCGCTGACGACGGGCGGGGCAACGCCCCCCACAGAAGCTACATCGTGGGGCGACGCCCCCCACAGGAACATGGGCGGAGAGAGAGTCGGAGCAAACAAAACAATAAAAAAGGTTCAAGGTCTGGGGCCCTGGCCGGAACTCTCCTCCGCTGGAGAGCATTGGGGCAACACCCCCCATGGAAGCTACATCGTGGGGCGACGCCCCCCACCGGAACCTAGGCGGAGCGAGAGCCGGAAACAAAACCTTGAAACTCCGGCCTTTGGCCGGAACTCTCCTCCGCTGAATAAAAACGGGGGCACGCCCCTCACGGGAACATGGACGGAGCGAGAAAAATCAAAATCCTCCAAAAGTCTAACTTTTCTGCCGGGACCCTCCTCCTTTCCCTAACCGCGGGCGGAGAGAGGGGCGGAATCAAACCCCCCCCAAAAAAACACTCCGAACCGGAGCGCAAACTAAAAACAGGCAAAACATTAAAACCCGGAAACAAAAAACTAACCTCCTCGCTGAAGCTTCGCGCTGGATCTGTTCGGTTTGGGCTAGTCCTTCTGTTACGGCCGGTAGTGTCCGGCAGGATATAACAGACCCAACACGAAGTTTCCGTGAAAAATCAGGGTTTTATTAAACATAAAGCACGAGACAGAAACATGAAAACAGAACCAGAAACCGTGACACTACATCGGCCTACACACAAACGAGGACTAGCAACTAAAGCAGACAAAGACAGGACTATAAATAGAGAACATAATCAGGAAACATTGGGAACAGGTGAACATCAATCAACACACATTAGGTTAGGGCAGGGCTTAACTGACACATGGCCAATGTAAACAAAAACAGACATAACATGACAACCCCTACTGGGATCCCCCTAGTGGTTCAACCCCAGCCCTGCTGCCCGTAACAATATGGTTTCCTTATGTTTTGCTAAACTTTCCATTTTACCAGAAAATGAATGGTCAAAAATCGTACATGCATGAATAGAAATAAGTACAAATGTAAAAAGTTAACTGACCCAATTCTGGCCCACAGAAAATTTTAATTTTCCTTGGCAAAGGAAGAGGACATTGTCACTGACTTCACCCACTCCAACTTCACTAATAGCTCTGTACCGGACCCAGTATTGGTTTGGAGGCTTAATGTCAGTCAGTGTGAAGTTCTCCTGAGCATCTGGAGTCTCTTTCACTTCCCATTTTTCCACATCACCAGCTGAATCAGTGGCCTGTATTGTCCTGTATTCCACTCTGAACCGCTCTGTCGATCCAGTTGGGGATTTCTGCAGTTTCAGGATAATATTTCTGTCCCGAACATCCACCTGAGGGTGCAGGTGGTTTGGACACAGGCTGAAATGCGCTGTCCGCCATTTTCCCTTTTTTATAAAGACGGATGGAGATTCCAGGATTGGAGGGATCGGAGACTGACACTAACAAACCTGATTTGTGTCTTGTCTTTATTATCTTGGAAAAAACTTCTGAAGAGAAAAAAGTTATCTTTCATCTTGTCATTTAATTCAGGACTGTGGTACCACAATTGATCCACTGACTCTGGAACTGTTATCAGCTTTTCAAACTCAACTACTTTCAAAAATCTAGTTAGACTCGACAAATATGGGTCTTCATATTTCAGAGAGGTGAAGCAGAAGCACACCACGGTATCAACACTTGGATCTATGAGAATGTTGCTCATCAGAGCTGAGTATTTTACAACAAGGACACCACTCAGTTGCTGGGAATAGAGATTCAGCAGATTCACTTCACTCTGACTGTACTCAAGCCACTGATTCAGCTTCTCAGATCTAAAGGGAGACTTCTGATGGATGGCGATGATGTCTGTTAAGGCCTGCTCCTGCTCTGTTCCACCACGAATAGCAGGAATGAGTCTATGCAGAGATTTAAGAAACATCACCTTGTAGACCTCTAGAAAATCCTGAAATGTCTTCAGCCTTCGTCTCACATCCTGGAAATCATTTACTGTTGTGTTTGTTATGAGGTCATTGCACTGAGTCTCTGCATTTCCCAGGTCCTCCAGTAAAGATTCTGTTTTAGTGACCAGTGTCTTGTGAATTTCCCTCTTCAGGGTAGCTGCTTTTTCACCAAGTTGTGCAAGGGGATAAAGCCAAACCTTCACTGGTACTGCATCATTCTCCCTCTTCCTCAGTAGAGATGGAAGTTTTTTGTACAGCTGCAGGGCCTCTATGTAAGTGGTGGGATTCTGCTCAAGTTCATAGTCACCATAAAATGTACAGCTTATCTTGCCAGACATTTTTTTTCACTGTCACTCATTTTTAGACCTCCAGCTCCTTCAATATCAATAAAAGGAATATTTCTGACCATTACATTTAAGGTTCCCTCGATTTCTTCTTTGTCTTCATTCTCACTGGCTGTTAGATCGAACACCATGAAAGCCTGAGCTCCATACAGTACATCAGAAACAACGTGTGGCAGTTTGATCTTCGAACACCTTTCGGTAGGTGATATTGCGGTCCATTGTAAACTGTTCATATCTTGTTGTCTGGCTGTACTGCAGAGAAACGCGGCTCTGACGTGCTGAGGATTTGTTATCTTGTAAGAACCTGGCTGCGCCTCCTACATCCACTAGATCACCCAGGATGCTAGCGGTAAGGGAGGCGCTCACATCTAAAAGTTTGGCTTTCTCACTGAGAGAGTCTGAAGCAGTGAACTTCAGATCTGTCTTGGGTTGACGACAGGAAACCACACCCTTCTTTATTGTTTTATTATCCCATAGAGAAATACCTGAAATGAGTGAGAGACTTTAACTGATACTTCTGTCACACAACAGTAAAACTGTGAGTTATGGCTTTTCATTTTTGAATACACATTTTTTGCCTAAATCTTTTTATTATTATGTTCCACATTGAATACAGTATATTCACTTAAAGTTTCTTTCTTAAATAACTTCAGCTGCCAGACAACATAGTAAAAAAATGTGACTTTATTACACACCTGCTGCTGACTAGCATGAATAAAAATAACTAAGCATTGGTCATACCGCTCAAGGTTTCTTCCTCATATGAGTTTTTCCTTGCCACTGTCACCTCAGTCTTACTCATTTGGGATAAATGTTGGAATAAATACTAACTTAACTTTAAAATTTATAATTTTTTCATTATATGTTTCTATACTAGAGGGGTGATGTATACATCAATATATGACATTACTTTCGGTGTTAGAATCAGAATCAGATTTATAAAATTTAATTATTTATAAAATAAAAATCCTGATTGTTTTCTTGATCATTTTAAAGGCACAATCTATGGTCAAACAATCTTGTCATTCATCTTATCAATTCTAAGTTAATTTTCTTTTACTGCAGCAAAACTTCATCAGGCTACTTCAATGGCTCCCACCTTTATATATCTACGTTTATAGTGTACTTATCTAGTTTTTTAAACAAAAACAGACATAACAACCCCTACTGGGATCCCCCTAGTGGTTCAACCCCAGCCCTGCTGCCCGTAACATCTCCCCCCTCTCAAAGGCGCGGCTCCCGACGCGCCAAACCTTAGCCCTCCCCAAAAAGTCCGGTCCAGCGATGAGTCCTGAGGAGGAGCTAGGAACATAGAGAGGCCGGTGGGGGGAGCGAGAAGCAGAGCGAGGCACTGGGGGGGGAGCAAGAAGCAAAAGCAAAGCGAGTGGGGGGAAGCGAGGACCAAGGCGAGGCAAGTAGGGGGAACGAGGATCAAGGCGAGGCATGTGGAGGGAGTGAGAAGCAGGAGCGAGACAAGTGGGGGGAGCAAAGGACCCGACGGCAAGGCCAAAGAGCCGAGTGACGTCCACAGCCGAGCAGCAGGGCCAAGCGACGTCCACCGCCGAGCAGCAGCGCCGAGCGACGTCCACCGCCAAGCACTCGCACCGAGCAACGTCCACCGACGAACGATGGCTCCGGGGCGACGATGTCCGTCTCGCTGGGGTCTGGAACTCCCCAAGGGGTGGGAGGGTGGGAGCTAGGTGCTGCCGGAACTCTCCTCCGCTGACGACGGGCGGGGCAACGCCCCCCACAGAAGCTACATCGTGGGGCGACGCCCCCCACAGGAACATGGGCGGAGAGAGAGTCGGAGCAAACAAAACAATAAAAAAGGTTCAAGGTCTGGGGCCCTGGCCGGAACTCTCCTCCGCTGGAGAGCATTGGGGCAACACCCCCCATGGAAGCTACATCGTGGGGCGACGCCCCCCACCGGAACCTAGGCGGAGCGAGAGCCGGAAACAAAACCTTGAAACTCCGGCCTTTGGCCGGAACTCTCCTCCGCTGAATAAAAACGGGGGCACGCCCCTCACGGGAACATGGACGGAGCGAGAAAAATCAAAATCCTCCAAAAGTCTAACTTTTCTGCCGGGACCCTCCTCCTTTCCCTAACCGCGGGCGGAGAGAGGGGCGGAATCAAACCCCCCCCAAAAAAACACTCCGAACCGGAGCGCAAACTAAAAACAGGCAAAACATTAAAACCCGGAAACAAAAAACTAACCTCCTCGCTGAAGCTTCGCGCTGGATCTGTTCGGTTTGGGCTAGTCCTTCTGTTACGGCCGGTAGTGTCCGGCAGGATATAACAGACCCAACACGAAGTTTCCGTGAAAAATCAGGGTTTTATTAAACATAAAGCACGAGACAGAAACATGAAAACAGAACCAGAAACCGTGACACTACATCGGCCTACACACAAACGAGGACTAGCAACTAAAGCAGACAAAGACAGGACTATAAATAGAGAACATAATCAGGAAACATTGGGAACAGGTGAACATCAATCAACACACATTAGGTTAGGGCAGGGCTTAACTGACACATGGCCAATGTAAACAAAAACAGACATAACATGACAACCCCTACTGGGATCCCCCTAGTGGTTCAACCCCAGCCCTGCTGCCTGTAACAATATGGTTTCCTTATGTTTTGCTAAACTTTCCATTTTACCAGAAAATGAATGGTCAAAAATCGTACATGCATGAATAGAAATAAGTACAAATGTAAAAAGTTAACTGACCCAATTCTGGCCCACAGAAAATTTTAATTTTCCTTGGCAAAGGAAGAGGACATTGTCACTGACTTCACCCACTCCAACTTCACTAATAGCTCTGTACCGGACCCAGTATTGGTTTGGAGGCTTAATGTCAGTCAGTGTGAAGTTCTCCTGAGCATCTGGAGTCTCTTTCACTTCCCATTTTTCCACATCACCAGCTGAATCAGTGGCCTGTATTGTCCTGTATTCCACTCTGAACCGCTCTGTCGATCCAGTTGGGGATTTCTGCAGTTTCAGGATAATATTTCTGTCCCGAACATCCACCTGAGGGTGCAGGTGGTTTGGACACAGGCTGAAATGCGCTGTCCGCCATTTTCCCTTTTTTATAAAGACGGATGGAGATTCCAGGATTGGAGGGATCGGAGACTGACACTAACAAACCTGATTTGTGTCTTGTCTTTATTATCTTGGAAAAAACTTCTGAAGAGAAAAAAGTTATCTTTCATCTTGTCATTTAATTCAGGACTGTGGTACCACAATTGATCCACTGACTCTGGAACTGTTATCAGCTTTTCAAACTCAACTACTTTCAAAAATCTAGTTAGACTCGACAAATATGGGTCTTCATATTTCAGAGAGGTGAAGCAGAAGCACACCACGGTATCAACACTTGGATCTATGAGAATGTTGCTCATCAGAGCTGAGTATTTTACAACAAGGACACCACTCAGTTGCTGGGAATAGAGATTCAGCAGATTCACTTCACTCTGACTGTACTCAAGCCACTGATTCAGCTTCTCAGATCTAAAGGGAGACTTCTGATGGATGGCGATGATGTCTGTTAAGGCCTGCTCCTGCTCTGTTCCACCACGAATAGCAGGAATGAGTCTATGCAGAGATTTAAGAAACATCACCTTGTAGACCTCTAGAAAATCCTGAAATGTCTTCAGCCTTCGTCTCACATCCTGGAAATCATTTACTGTTGTGTTTGTTATGAGGTCATTGCACTGAGTCTCTGCATTTCCCAGGTCCTCCAGTAAAGATTCTGTTTTAGTGACCAGTGTCTTGTGAATTTCCCTCTTCAGGGTAGCTGCTTTTTCACCAAGTTGTGCAAGGGGATAAAGCCAAACCTTCACTGGTACTGCATCATTCTCCCTCTTCCTCAGTAGAGATGGAAGTTTTTTGTACAGCTGCAGGGCCTCTATGTAAGTGGTGGGATTCTGCTCAAGTTCATAGTCACCATAAAATGTACAGCTTATCTTGCCAGACATTTTTTTTCACTGTCACTCATTTTTAGACCTCCAGCTCCTTCAATATCAATAAAAGGAATATTTCTGACCATTACATTTAAGGTTCCCTCGATTTCTTCTTTGTCTTCATTCTCACTGGCTGTTAGATCGAACACCATGAAAGCCTGAGCTCCATACAGTACATCAGAAACAACGTGTGGCAGTTTGATCTTCGAACACCTTTCGGTAGGTGATATTGCGGTCCATTGTAAACTGTTCATATCTTGTTGTCTGGCTGTACTGCAGAGAAACGCGGCTCTGACGTGCTGAGGATTTGTTATCTTGTAAGAACCTGGCTGCGCCTCCTACATCCACTAGATCACCCAGGATGCTAGCGGTAAGGGAGGCGCTCACATCTAAAAGTTTGGCTTTCTCACTGAGAGAGTCTGAAGCAGTGAACTTCAGATCTGTCTTGGGTTGACGACAGGAAACCACACCCTTCTTTATTGTTTTATTATCCCATAGAGAAATACCTGAAATGAGTGAGAGACTTTAACTGATACTTCTGTCACACAACAGTAAAACTGTGAGTTATGGCTTTTCATTTTTGAATACACATTTTTTGCCTAAATCTTTTTATTATTATGTTCCACATTGAATACAGTATATTCACTTAAAGTTTCTTTCTTAAATAACTTCAGCTGCCAGACAACATAGTAAAAAAATGTGACTTTATTACACACCTGCTGCTGACTAGCATGAATAAAAATAACTAAGCATTGGTCATACCGCTCAAGGTTTCTTCCTCATATGAGTTTTTCCTTGCCACTGTCACCTCAGTCTTACTCATTTGGGATAAATGTTGGAATAAATACTAACTTAACTTTAAAATTTATAATTTTTTCATTATATGTTTCTATACTAGAGGGGTGATGTATACATCAATATATGACATTACTTTCGGTGTTAGAATCAGAATCAGATTTATAAAATTTAATTATTTATAAAATAAAAATCCTGATTGTTTTCTTGATCATTTTAAAGGCACAATCTATGGTCAAACAATCTTGTCATTCATCTTATCAATTCTAAGTTAATTTTCTTTTACTGCAGCAAAACTTCATCAGGCTACTTCAATGGCTCCCACCTTTATATATCTACGTTTATAGTGTACTTATCTAGTTTTTTAAACAAAAACAGACATAACAACCCCTACTGGGATCCCCCTAGTGGTTCAACCCCAGCCCTGCTGCCCGTAACATCTCCCCCCTCTCAAAGGCGCGGCTCCCGACGCGCCAAACCTTAGCCCTCCCCAAAAAGTCCGGTCCAGCGATGAGTCCTGAGGAGGAGCTAGGAACATAGAGAGGCCGGTGGGGGGAGCGAGAAGCAGAGCGAGGCACTGGGGGGGGAGCAAGAAGCAAAAGCAAAGCGAGTGGGGGGAAGCGAGGACCAAGGCGAGGCAAGTAGGGGGAACGAGGATCAAGGCGAGGCATGTGGAGGGAGTGAGAAGCAGGAGCGAGACAAGTGGGGGGAGCAAAGGACCCGACGGCAAGGCCAAAGAGCCGAGTGACGTCCACAGCCGAGCAGCAGGGCCAAGCGACGTCCACCGCCGAGCAGCAGCGCCGAGCGACGTCCACCGCCAAGCACTCGCACCGAGCAACGTCCACCGACGAACGATGGCTCCGGGGCGACGATGTCCGTCTCGCTGGGGTCTGGAACTCCCCAAGGGGTGGGAGGGTGGGAGCTAGGTGCTGCCGGAACTCTCCTCCGCTGACGACGGGCGGGGCAACGCCCCCCACAGAAGCTACATCGTGGGGCGACGCCCCCCACAGGAACATGGGCGGAGAGAGAGTCGGAGCAAACAAAACAATAAAAAAGGTTCAAGGTCTGGGGCCCTGGCCGGAACTCTCCTCCGCTGGAGAGCATTGGGGCAACACCCCCCATGGAAGCTACATCGTGGGGCGACGCCCCCCACCGGAACCTAGGCGGAGCGAGAGCCGGAAACAAAACCTTGAAACTCCGGCCTTTGGCCGGAACTCTCCTCCGCTGAATAAAAACGGGGGCACGCCCCTCACGGGAACATGGACGGAGCGAGAAAAATCAAAATCCTCCAAAAGTCTAACTTTTCTGCCGGGACCCTCCTCCTTTCCCTAACCGCGGGCGGAGAGAGGGGCGGAATCAAACCCCCCCCAAAAAAACACTCCGAACCGGAGCGCAAACTAAAAACAGGCAAAACATTAAAACCCGGAAACAAAAAACTAACCTCCTCGCTGAAGCTTCGCGCTGGATCTGTTCGGTTTGGGCTAGTCCTTCTGTTACGGCCGGTAGTGTCCGGCAGGATATAACAGACCCAACACGAAGTTTCCGTGAAAAATCAGGGTTTTATTAAACATAAAGCACGAGACAGAAACATGAAAACAGAACCAGAAACCGTGACACTACATCGGCCTACACACAAACGAGGACTAGCAACTAAAGCAGACAAAGACAGGACTATAAATAGAGAACATAATCAGGAAACATTGGGAACAGGTGAACATCAATCAACACACATTAGGTTAGGGCAGGGCTTAACTGACACATGGCCAATGTAAACAAAAACAGACATAACATGACAACCCCTACTGGGATCCCCCTAGTGGTTCAACCCCAGCCCTGCTGCCCGTAACAATATGGTTTCCTTATGTTTTGCTAAACTTTCCATTTTACCAGAAAATGAATGGTCAAAAATCGTACATGCATGAATAGAAATAAGTACAAATGTAAAAAGTTAACTGACCCAATTCTGGCCCACAGAAAATTTTAATTTTCCTTGGCAAAGGAAGAGGACATTGTCACTGACTTCACCCACTCCAACTTCACTAATAGCTCTGTACCGGACCCAGTATTGGTTTGGAGGCTTAATGTCAGTCAGTGTGAAGTTCTCCTGAGCATCTGGAGTCTCTTTCACTTCCCATTTTTCCACATCACCAGCTGAATCAGTGGCCTGTATTGTCCTGTATTCCACTCTGAACCGCTCTGTCGATCCAGTTGGGGATTTCTGCAGTTTCAGGATAATATTTCTGTCCCGAACATCCACCTGAGGGTGCAGGTGGTTTGGACACAGGCTGAAATGCGCTGTCCGCCATTTTCCCTTTTTTATAAAGACGGATGGAGATTCCAGGATTGGAGGGATCGGAGACTGACACTAACAAACCTGATTTGTGTCTTGTCTTTATTATCTTGGAAAAAACTTCTGAAGAGAAAAAAGTTATCTTTCATCTTGTCATTTAATTCAGGACTGTGGTACCACAATTGATCCACTGACTCTGGAACTGTTATCAGCTTTTCAAACTCAACTACTTTCAAAAATCTAGTTAGACTCGACAAATATGGGTCTTCATATTTCAGAGAGGTGAAGCAGAAGCACACCACGGTATCAACACTTGGATCTATGAGAATGTTGCTCATCAGAGCTGAGTATTTTACAACAAGGACACCACTCAGTTGCTGGGAATAGAGATTCAGCAGATTCACTTCACTCTGACTGTACTCAAGCCACTGATTCAGCTTCTCAGATCTAAAGGGAGACTTCTGATGGATGGCGATGATGTCTGTTAAGGCCTGCTCCTGCTCTGTTCCACCACGAATAGCAGGAATGAGTCTATGCAGAGATTTAAGAAACATCACCTTGTAGACCTCTAGAAAATCCTGAAATGTCTTCAGCCTTCGTCTCACATCCTGGAAATCATTTACTGTTGTGTTTGTTATGAGGTCATTGCACTGAGTCTCTGCATTTCCCAGGTCCTCCAGTAAAGATTCTGTTTTAGTGACCAGTGTCTTGTGAATTTCCCTCTTCAGGGTAGCTGCTTTTTCACCAAGTTGTGCAAGGGGATAAAGCCAAACCTTCACTGGTACTGCATCATTCTCCCTCTTCCTCAGTAGAGATGGAAGTTTTTTGTACAGCTGCAGGGCCTCTATGTAAGTGGTGGGATTCTGCTCAAGTTCATAGTCACCATAAAATGTACAGCTTATCTTGCCAGACATTTTTTTTCACTGTCACTCATTTTTAGACCTCCAGCTCCTTCAATATCAATAAAAGGAATATTTCTGACCATTACATTTAAGGTTCCCTCGATTTCTTCTTTGTCTTCATTCTCACTGGCTGTTAGATCGAACACCATGAAAGCCTGAGCTCCATACAGTACATCAGAAACAACGTGTGGCAGTTTGATCTTCGAACACCTTTCGGTAGGTGATATTGCGGTCCATTGTAAACTGTTCATATCTTGTTGTCTGGCTGTACTGCAGAGAAACGCGGCTCTGACGTGCTGAGGATTTGTTATCTTGTAAGAACCTGGCTGCGCCTCCTACATCCACTAGATCACCCAGGATGCTAGCGGTAAGGGAGGCGCTCACATCTAAAAGTTTGGCTTTCTCACTGAGAGAGTCTGAAGCAGTGAACTTCAGATCTGTCTTGGGTTGACGACAGGAAACCACACCCTTCTTTATTGTTTTATTATCCCATAGAGAAATACCTGAAATGAGTGAGAGACTTTAACTGATACTTCTGTCACACAACAGTAAAACTGTGAGTTATGGCTTTTCATTTTTGAATACACATTTTTTGCCTAAATCTTTTTATTATTATGTTCCACATTGAATACAGTATATTCACTTAAAGTTTCTTTCTTAAATAACTTCAGCTGCCAGACAACATAGTAAAAAAATGTGACTTTATTACACACCTGCTGCTGACTAGCATGAATAAAAATAACTAAGCATTGGTCATACCGCTCAAGGTTTCTTCCTCATATGAGTTTTTCCTTGCCACTGTCACCTCAGTCTTACTCATTTGGGATAAATGTTGGAATAAATACTAACTTAACTTTAAAATTTATAATTTTTTCATTATATGTTTCTATACTAGAGGGGTGATGTATACATCAATATATGACATTACTTTCGGTGTTAGAATCAGAATCAGATTTATAAAATTTAATTATTTATAAAATAAAAATCCTGATTGTTTTCTTGATCATTTTAAAGGCACAATCTATGGTCAAACAATCTTGTCATTCATCTTATCAATTCTAAGTTAATTTTCTTTTACTGCAGCAAAACTTCATCAGGCTACTTCAATGGCTCCCACCTTTATATATCTACGTTTATAGTGTACTTATCTAGTTTTTTAAACAAAAACAGACATAACAACCCCTACTGGGATCCCCCTAGTGGTTCAACCCCAGCCCTGCTGCCCGTAACATCTCCCCCCTCTCAAAGGCGCGGCTCCCGACGCGCCAAACCTTAGCCCTCCCCAAAAAGTCCGGTCCAGCGATGAGTCCTGAGGAGGAGCTAGGAACATAGAGAGGCCGGTGGGGGGAGCGAGAAGCAGAGCGAGGCACTGGGGGGGGAGCAAGAAGCAAAAGCAAAGCGAGTGGGGGGAAGCGAGGACCAAGGCGAGGCAAGTAGGGGGAACGAGGATCAAGGCGAGGCATGTGGAGGGAGTGAGAAGCAGGAGCGAGACAAGTGGGGGGAGCAAAGGACCCGACGGCAAGGCCAAAGAGCCGAGTGACGTCCACAGCCGAGCAGCAGGGCCAAGCGACGTCCACCGCCGAGCAGCAGCGCCGAGCGACGTCCACCGCCAAGCACTCGCACCGAGCAACGTCCACCGACGAACGATGGCTCCGGGGCGACGATGTCCGTCTCGCTGGGGTCTGGAACTCCCCAAGGGGTGGGAGGGTGGGAGCTAGGTGCTGCCGGAACTCTCCTCCGCTGACGACGGGCGGGGCAACGCCCCCCACAGAAGCTACATCGTGGGGCGACGCCCCCCACAGGAACATGGGCGGAGAGAGAGTCGGAGCAAACAAAACAATAAAAAAGGTTCAAGGTCTGGGGCCCTGGCCGGAACTCTCCTCCGCTGGAGAGCATTGGGGCAACACCCCCCATGGAAGCTACATCGTGGGGCGACGCCCCCCACCGGAACCTAGGCGGAGCGAGAGCCGGAAACAAAACCTTGAAACTCCGGCCTTTGGCCGGAACTCTCCTCCGCTGAATAAAAACGGGGGCACGCCCCTCACGGGAACATGGACGGAGCGAGAAAAATCAAAATCCTCCAAAAGTCTAACTTTTCTGCCGGGACCCTCCTCCTTTCCCTAACCGCGGGCGGAGAGAGGGGCGGAATCAAACCCCCCCCAAAAAAACACTCCGAACCGGAGCGCAAACTAAAAACAGGCAAAACATTAAAACCCGGAAACAAAAAACTAACCTCCTCGCTGAAGCTTCGCACTGGATCTGTTCGGTTTGGGCTAGTCCTTCTGTTACGGCCGGTAGTGTCCGGCAGGATATAACAGACCCAACACGAAGTTTCCGTGAAAAATCAGGGTTTTATTAAACATAAAGCACGAGACAGAAACATGAAAACAGAACCAGAAACCGTGACACTACATCGGCCTACACACAAACGAGGACTAGCAACTAAAGCAGACAAAGACAGGACTATAAATAGAGAACATAATCAGGAAACATTGGGAACAGGTGAACATCAATCAACACACATTAGGTTAGGGCAGGGCTTAACTGACACATGGCCAATGTAAACAAAAACAGACATAACATGACAACCCCTACTGGGATCCCCCTAGTGGTTCAACCCCAGCCCTGCTGCCCGTAACAATATGGTTTCCTTATGTTTTGCTAAACTTTCCATTTTACCAGAAAATGAATGGTCAAAAATCGTACATGCATGAATAGAAATAAGTACAAATGTAAAAAGTTAACTGACCCAATTCTGGCCCACAGAAAATTTTAA